>JAKSZP010005819.1:0-58163 GCA_022478985.1 Massospora cicadina | reverse complement strand
GGGACTGAGGCATCAAAGTCTGAATCCAAGTAAGGTTCTAAATCAAATGGTTTATTGGGTGTGGGACAATTTCACCAGATTTAGTCACCTCATCCAATAAGTTCCAGGGATTTTGGTTGACTTAGATTGATTTGGTGATAGGTGGCTGTGGTTGGGTAAGTTTTGGGGCAGGAAAATTTTTAGATTATATATGGGTCCAATCCTGTTCCTAATTGTTTGGCTTGGGTTTAAATTGGCCGGCTTGGATTTGGGTTGCTAGATCTTGCTGCTGATTCATCATGCGCACAACCTGGGGGTGTGGGCAGCCAAAATCCCCACTCAAATGCTCTTGGTATGGCCTCATGGGTGGGGTTGGCAGTTTTCACAGGGTTTGAATTATACTGACATGCCTTTTTGGTAGGGTCCAATTGATGGCAGAGGGGGCAAACTGAGCGGCCATTGTTGATGTGGGCCTAAAATAAATGGTCAGGTGCAATGGGATTTAGGCATGCGGTGGGATGTGCTGGGCCATGTTCAGCTGGTGGGGGGTAATGGTGGCCATTGCCCAAGGTGCCGTGAGGTGCTTAGTACCACTTGATACAATGAATTAAAATGTGGGGTCTTTGCCATAAGTGTCTAGCCCTGACGTCAACTCCTCATGAAGTGTTTGAGGGGGAAGGTGTGAGGGGAGGTTTCAAAGGTCACCAAAAGTGTGGTATCATCTAGGAGACATGTTCAGGTGGTGGTAGTAGGGTTTTTTGTATATTTAGGGTGTAGCTGCTGCAGCAGCCGCGTCCTCTTTGGTGGGGAAGCCTATATCAAAATAGCCCTTGTAAGGGTAGAAGTCTTAAAATCCTGTCAGTGCGAAGGTGGCAGTTGGCAGCTCAATTATTGCTTTGTCAGCATATGGGAAGAGGTGTCCATACTTGATATGGAGGCAAAAGCGGATATTGGATTGAGGTAGGGCTAAGGGATGAGGGTGGGTTGGGTGAAATCATGAAAGGCGGAGTGCTAAGTCCCTTAAAGGGACATAACGGCCAGATGTATTTGGCAGACTGAGTGATCCAGTCCGCATGCATTTGCCTGCTGGGCAATAAACGCTAGTGGGTGGTGCACCACTGCTTCATATGGGTACAGCAGATGGTGGATCCAAGGACATAAATTGGGAAATCGATTTGGTGAGTGGTGGTGGAGAATCAACTGCTTTCCCAAATCACTCAAAAGTGATGTCAAGTGGAAAGAAACTTAGCATACTTAAAAGTTTTTGCTAGATAAAATCTTGGTTTTATAGTTTACTGAAAACCTTTTGGAGACTCCAGAGATGTCACAGTTTATCTTTATAAGGTGCAAGGCAATACTGTTGGAAAAGTCACGTCCATGATTTTGTTTAAGTTACAGTAGTTTAAAGAAATAGATATTGAATAAATGCACATATACCTCTTGGAGGTAGTTTAGGTTGCTGTCAAAGAATAACCCCAAACAAAACTGTAGATACGTCAGTTGTCTGGGCTATAGAACAAAAGTGAAGTATATGCACCAATGGTGGCATGTCAATTGGGATCATAATCAGAATCAATGCCCAAAAAACGCCAAAGAGCGTTAAAAAATATTAGAAGTATATAAAGAGTAAACTGTAAATTGTAAGGGAGTATAATACTTGTATACCTCTTCAATTGAAGGTTCCAAGATCTAACTTATTGTTTTAAAATAAAGCTACGTATTAGTGGTTGAAAACTACTCATATCAGTTGTTGTAGTATTCTCTGGATGCTTTGAGATACCCTAATCTAACAGCTCTTTAATCAGAGCAGTAATAGGCAGGTTGATAGCTTCAGGGTTGGATTTCATTAATTTTTTGATGTATGTATGATTTCTGAGATTTTATTGGGTCATTTTTGTGTGGGCTTAGTTCATGCAATGGTTTGATTGACTTTTGACCTTAAAGGGTTGTTGCTAACTATTAAAAATTGGTTTTTTTATCTTATCAAAGATTAAGCTAATTATTTACATTTTATTTAGAGTGCATCAGGGTCAATTCCCGTCTTGACTTATATTTATGCAATATAAGGCAATGTTTGATCCAAGTAAAGCCTTAATCATGACAAGAGATCCCATTAGTACCCACAAAGTATATAGACAACAAATAATAGATTCTACTGTGTCCAGAGAAATACAAGTGAAATATTTGGGCAATTGAAGTCTCAGTGAATCATCAAGAAGCATAAATAGGGCGGTTAATAAAATGACATTTCAAGAAATTGAGATCCTGCAGTGTATTACAATAGTATAAATTTAGATATGTTTGTAGGAATTTAGCTTTCTTGTGCTCGCTAGTGCATATGCTGCTGGATCCCACAAAAGCTTTATTAAGAATTATAATTTAACACTAATAAAAACTTGTTTTTAAATAAGGTTTTTATTAGTAGCGTGGGATAGAAACAAAAATTCTTCTTGATGTTTGACCAGTCAGTATTTATACTATTTCAAGGATCAGATGGAATTTGAGGATAGTTTTGGAATAGCTTTAATACATTCCAAATTAAGAATATGGTATGCTCTCCTATCATATTGAGGGAATTTGAGTTACTCTTTTGGTCTGAGTGATAGTGGGAATGGATTTTGAGGCAGAATGTACCCATGCGGTAATGTTTTAATGTGCTTTAACCAATCACCACTATTTAAAATACTTTCACCTTGGGGGACCTCTGACACGCCTATAAAAGGGGGTTCCCAAGTAGGCGCCTTGAAGGACATGATGATAGTTGAGGGCGCACCTTCCAATGGTTGCCCCATGGTCTGTTGCAGGATTGGAGAAATCCAATCACTAGATTTTACATTAGCTGCCCACACAGGTTTCAAACTGGTGTTACCCCAATTAATGGGGTTCCACTGATAATTGGTCAGGGTCTTTTGGCTGATATTCTTGAAATTATCATCAAAATCGCTCTTAGTGGCATCAGTGAATTGCAAATGGCCAACCTTTTCCCTTTTTGGCTGAATTTGACCTAAAACATTCTTGTTTTTCAGTGGCAAGGACAAATGTCTGACAATGAATATTATAATCAATATAATTTTTCTAAATGACACTCTTTCCTCATATATAGATACCAATTGAAGTGCACTTAATTCTTATATAAAAAATACCCCTGAGGACCAATTAACATATGAGTCATGTCAACTAAATCAAAATGACAATTGTTAGATTAAGGGTATTGCCTCAGAATAAGCCCTTTAAGAAAATCAATAATTTTATCTGTTTAATCACAACTGGAACCTTTACCCTCCAAACTTAACAATATAACGCATATTTAGTCAACTTAAAATCGTCTTAAAATCTCATATACTTCACAATTAGTGATGCTACAGCTCATCTTAACTAATGATGTTTGATTATTTGACATACTGATATAACATGTGGTTCTAATGGCTTTATTAAATTACCCCTACATTACCCTAAAATAAGATTGATCTTCAATTGAAAGCCACAGCCCATCAATTAACCAACCCCAATTTCCAGTATCACTTGATCCCATGGACCTCATTGGATGAAACTGATGAAGTGGGAAATGTTATTGAAGGTTAGAAGATCCAAATCAAAGATTTTATCCAGGTACAGCACCCCGTTCAGTTCCCTTGGCGTTTTTACAGCCCCTGTATGGACGCCCATGTGTTCCGCTCTGCCCATCAGCTTGCTGTAGCAGCAGCTGATCAGTCAGATATTTGCAACATCCACGAGGTGGCTGATGCACAGTAGCAATACTAGCCAAGGGTCTCCCTCATACAATTATTGCCCCAACCTTGTTCCCACAAGGAAAACATGACATCCTTAATCTCCACAAACAAACAGCTTCCACCATCCATAAAGTTATTGTCACTTCGCACGCCAAGCCAAAATTCACCCACACCACTGCTGCTTTGTTATCCCAGCTTCCTTCCATTCACCTTCATGTAAAATCTTCTTTTCCAGTACTTAGGTGCAATTTTACTGCAGGTAATTTCCATGACCATATAATCATCAGAAATCTCAACCCACATGTTGCTGATCACCCCACACCATTGCTCTATACTTTGACCCACACTCTTTCCTATAAGGAGGACTCTGATGCTGAGGATGAGCCCCTCAATCCCCTTCCCCTTCCACCGTGGTGGGATGAGCGGCTCATTGCTGTCCCACCTGGTTGGTTATGATCTCGTTCATTTTTGTTTTGCTCACTCATTTTGGGCGGTAAACTCATTCTGTTCAGGTAAGTCTAAACATTTGTTCTTTTTTGCACTTTGAGCTTTGGTAATGTCCATCCCCTGGTTGGCATACCTCAAGTAAATTTACCTTTAAGCTGCTTGATGCACTGAGGCAGATGTGTATGTCAATCATCATTTTAGCACAATATGTACTTACACATGGACAGCCCAAAAAGGTTACTTATCACTTTTAAGAGTACAGCCAATGTCCCAAAAAGGGATATGACAACTATCATATTAAACTTTTATTTCTCCTAATTTTCGGTGTTCGTCATCTTTATGATGTAGCTCTAAATAAAGATGATATCTGGGCAATTCCGCACCTTTGTGTTACAGTATTGTATCAAAAAACTTCCTTTTTGAGAGCAGTTTGCCTCAAATTTAACTGTAATGATGTCTAAGATAATTTAAGAACTAACATGTGTGGGTAAATAATTAAATTATAAAATCTAAAGAAAATTGTATACTGAACTACTCTAACAGATGAGTGTGGCCATGAAATGTTTTGAGGTATAAGATACAGGCGCCCAATAATAACTAAAGAGCATAAGGTTTCATCTAATAAACCTTTTATCTCATCTTCTGGTTTTATATCTTAGTTAGTAAATATAATCAGAGTATTAGTAATTGTTAGAGTGTTACAAACTACTTAAGAACGAGTTTATATTTATTTGGGAAAGCTGAACAGTGGATGGGCACTTCAGCTATGAAAAAATATGATACAAAACAAAAAAGTGGCACCCCAAAGGAGGCAGAGAACTTTCTGCTGCCATCCAGTACTGCCAGGATTATGGAAGAGGGATGATTGCTCAAGGAAGTCATTACAATAAGATAGAACATGGATGGAGGAAGGGCCCATGGACAGGAACCATATGGGTAATCAAGAGTTGATCATCCTTTGATGGCGTGGTGTCATGTGGCCAAACAATCAGGCTTAAAATGACCTATCAAGTGGTAGTGGAAGCGTTTGATTGCTTCACGAAGGGTGGGAGCCATGCCAGAGAAGGCATCCAGGATAATGCCTTGTATTTTCCAAAACGTATTGGCTCAATCAATGCATAAAGTGAGAGATGAATGATGAAACATGTTGATAGTAAAAATTTTTATTAGTATTCTGAACTTCCACATATTTTCTTATGGAGGAGATGCATAACGTCTCTCTGTTTAGCCTTAAAGGGTGGAAAGTGGTCAGGTTTCTCTATAGTCCCATGTTGACCACATACTGTGTGTTGCAATTTTGATATGACTGGACGATAATCATGGGATAGCAGGGCGGAATCCGCTGAACATAGTATCAGTTATGAGAATTCAAGTGCCTCAAATGAGGCAATATTGGGATATAATGGGTCTTTATTGGATGTAATGGGTTTATTGGATCGCCTCCATATAAGGTGATAAGGCAATGTTGACATTTGATGAATACAAAGTAAATTGCCTAAAATTGGGGCGACAGAGGATTAGAGAATGACAAAGCCAAATTTGAGGAGAATTGGCGGAATAGAATAGCCCAAGCCATGAGAAGCAGTATTGCCTGAAGCTGCTGTGTATAAGCAAGATAGGTGATTGAGAGAGGTTAGGTTGTTTTTAGCATAGATGAGATGGGACAGCGGAAAATAGCCTTATTTATAAAAAATAAATAAAAGAATCAGTTGGGGAAATTGCTCCTATTTTTAGTATATTTTCAAGTGCGTCCAAAGGACTGACGATCCCCACATCATCCATCCATTGCTCAGTGGGTTCGACCTGTGCAGATAACCTGACAGATCCTAGTGATACCATCCAAAATTGCAATAGTGGTTCTCACTACAGGGGGCCCATTGATCAACCACCTAACAACTCTGGAACTCCAGTCATCAGCCATGCCTTACCCAAGCTGTGTTATTGGGGAGTTTTCCTGAAACACCGCACCAGCTGGATATGAGGAACTCAAAGTCACCTTGGACACAGTGCTCAAAAACCAAGATGAACTTCTTCTTGAATGAAACATAGTCATGCACCAACTTGATAGCATGTTTAGTCAAATGCGAATCTTGGGACTACAAAACAAAGAACTTGCCAAACAATTGAATGATACCACCCAGAGGCTGCAATGTGAAGAACAAAGATTGACCAATCCTTCTCAGTTGTCTCACTGGGACAATGATGACTATCAAGAAGAGGCATTATACATAGGAGAAAAAGAACGCTGGTCAAAGCTACAACACCCAAGATGATAGCACCAGATACTCATATGATTCAGAACAACACTCACCTCATGTAATAGTAGTACCACCTATGACTGAAGGTCATACTACCCCTGAAGTGATGGATATCCCAACTTCCACTAATCCCACTCCTCATCAAGAATCTGCTTATGAGTCACATTCCTCAGTATGGCCCCAAACCCCGCGAATAAGAGGAGGAAGTTAATATCAAAAAAATACCCCCATTTGACTGCAATAAAAACATTCATGGGTTTTTAAAACGATTTAAGTTTGCTCAGAAGGAGCCTATGATAAATGGAAGGCTAAGTTGTTAATATCTGCCTTAGATGTAGAAGCATCAATCAGGTCACCTGTTACCTCCCAAGTAGTTCTGTCACTTATAAGGATGTAAAGGACACCATACTACGCTTGTTTGAGGGAAACTCAAAAATGTTGCAGTGGAAAGCGGAATTCTTAGCAATCAGATTCTGTCAAAATGAGACTCTCATAGAGAATGCTGATCGATTCACAACAGAAGCCCATGTACTGATTGGAGCTGGGTGCTTAGTGGAAGCTGATGTGTGCATTGCCATGTCCGCTGCAGTGAAGCCATATTGCAAACTTTTGTAATGTTATTTTGCCGTTTCTGGATGATGACATACCTCTGCTTAAGATTTTACAGTTTTTACATCAGGTATCCCCTAACTTTTCGCCGCCAAATGCAGATCATAAGACTACTGCTGCCATTGCACCCTTTTATTCTGGAGAATACTGGCATCCACCTCCAGCTCCAATTAGTAATTGTTGAATGGTTGACTGGATCTAAATTGTCGCTTATTATAAACCAAAGAAATCCTAAGTATATCTGAACTGGAATTTGTGGCCTAGCAATTTCACTTAATTATATTTGACTATGATGACATGGGCTCAAGGGCTTTGTTGGTTAGGTCAAACTTAAATTTAAGTTTTGATTTAATGACTCAGGCATGTGGGCTTTGTTGGTCTATGTCAAAATTAGTTTTTAATGTCAGTCAAGTTTTTGATCAAATTAATTACTAATTAGTGATATAAATCGCTTTGGTATTTGCTGCCAATTGCACATGAAAGTGAATTGGTTCAGCTATTTTGAAGGTATGATGAAACGCCATTTCAAGGATGATGATAGTGTTTACTCCGACTCTGAGGCTGAGCATGATGCCCTGAGTTGAAGTAATTGTAGACATCATTACAAACTTTTTATGTGGCCAAGGGTCACTGAAAAGTAAGGTGTCATGGGTAAGATGTGGTTAACATTGAACCCTATAAATAACCCTTGAATTTACACTAAAAAAACCCTTTAACTTCTGGATTAAGTTTTGAATTTATCTTATAATCTTTTTTCATTATCACTCTATTTTATATTAAAGTCGATTTTCACTTGGGATTAGTAGGATCAGGGCAGCGGGCCATCATCCAAGTGAAACAACTGGGTATACAATTGAAGTATTACCAAAAGCTATATCATAAATTTAAAGCACCATCCTGTCTATTGTCCTCACACAATATATGCTCAAAGCTGCAGTTTCCATCAAACAATGAACCAGCCATCAGGTGAAGCCCAAATCTTCAACAATGGCGCTCATGGCTGGGACTTCAGATGGTGACCAGTATCAACGGTTGAGCGCCCAAATTTTGCAGATGAAGGATGAATACACTGAAAAAATCAATTACTGGCAAACCCAAATTGAGGCCCAATGGGCAAAAACTAAATACTCTATTGTTATCTAAATCTACAGATCAATAATCTCAATGATGATATTAATGCTATTAATGAGTCAAACAATAATCTCCATGAAGAATTGAACCAGTGCAAGAAGGTAATGAAAGAAAAGGAACAAGTGATTTCCACCTTGCAACTACAAGCTACTATGCTGAATAAGGAAATTGCAAAATTAAAATTAAAAACTTGAAATCATGTCAATTGGAAAAATGAAATCAACGAGTGAATTTGAACTCTGGCCAACAGGCGTTGTCAGTGTGCTACAATCCACTCAACTGGAAATTTTTCCAAATATTATGAGGATGAAGCTTCAGAAATAGCTACCAAAATGGACGCTGGGCCATGTCGACAACTGCCTAGCAATATGATTGCTTTGGTCAACACTAACACCTCAAACCAGGATACAATGCCCCAACTCCCTAGTACGCCTAGTTCTGGTCAACAAAATAGTAATCATGATAACCAGGAATGGGGAAGTGATAATTTCAAACCAGCAAACCTACCAGCCTTTGACAAGAATGGAAGTATTACCACCTTTATCAAACGCTTTGAAATGGCCATGCATGGGGCCAGCGACTGTAACAAAGCAGCCACCATGATTAGCTGCTTGGATGAGTGGAGCATTGAGTTGATTATGCCTCACATTAATGAAAATCCAACATATGCTGAAGTCAAGGAGGCTGTGCTTCATGAATTTGGAGGTCCAAAATGGATGTTAACCAGAAAATCCAAGTTTATGAACATCAGCTTTAAGAAAGATGAAGCAATTGACGAATTTGCAAATCAATTCTATCGTGAAGCTCAAGTTCTCTTAGGCGCGTGGGCTATGGTCGATTTTGATGCCAAGATAGCACTAGAGCATGCAGTAGAACCTTACTCTAATCTATCAAACACTCTATTGACTGCTTTCATGCAAAACCTTGTGACATCTGAATTGGTTGACTATTTACGCATATGCTCAAAAAAATTATGGCCCTCCTCTTACTGGTTACAGATCAGGAACCACTGCCTTTGCTGGAAAGTTATTCAAAAGTAATAAAAAAAGATTAACACCTCACGGCCAGTGAGTAAAATACTTGCTTAATTGCAATCATAAAGGTCATTATGCTTCCCAATGCCATCAGCAAAATGTCAATATAGTCCTTCCCAATACTGTTCAGGAGGAGGGAAAAGAACAATTATAATAGATAGGGGATGCTCTATTGTGCCTGCAACACCAGTCCCACCTGATTGACAAGCAAACAATCGCCACGGGGCCTTGCTTAACAATGATAATGATTCTATTTTAGTATTGAATGAAGATTCCTTGAATGTACATGCAGTAACTCGCTCCCAAAGTAAGGTTGTCACACCTGAAGCCTCTGAAGAAGTTGCTAAACCCTATGTGCAACAATTACTTGAAAATATATCAGCTGTCAGGCATGGTGGAATGACTAAGTTCAAGGAAAGAGATTTAGTAGTATATTGTGACACTCATAGCGCAGGCCGCGCGCACAAGCTAGCCTCACTTTGGAAGGGTCCATTTATTATATTGGAGAAATTGTCTAAAGATGTATATACCATTAAGGATCAAGGAAGCTGGGTTGTGAATCAAGTACACGCTAAGTTTCTTCATCCATATCATAAAGAATAATAATAAACAGAAAAAGAAAAAAAGTAATAATAAAAAAATAGTAAAAAGTAAAAAAAGAAAATAATAAAATTGCAAGCCATAGAGTTTATTTCATAGATTTGATGCCTCACTAGCATTAGAACTAGGTATCCCTTCATCAGTAGGGGGAGGGGAGTGTGATCAAACTGTAGAAGCTGCAACAGAATTGGAGATGCGCCAAACCCAAGGAAGCTCAGAACCAGGCACGCTGGCCCTGTCAGCTTAGGAAAGACTATCGAGATAACATTTGAACTATGAGGAATGCAAAGAATTAGACAGTGTGACCAAGGAAGAAGAGTATCTGTCGCTTATATCCAGTCAAGAAGGGGGAAGTGTTGAATGGTTGACTGGATCTAAATTATCGCTCATTATAAACCAAAATAATCCTAAGTATATCTGAACTGGAATTTGTGGCCTAGCAATTTCACTTAATTATATTTGACTATGATGACATGGGCTCAAGGGCTTTGTTGGTTAGGTCAAACTTAAATTTAAGTTTTGATTTAATGACTCAGGCATGTGGGCTTTGTTGGTCTTATCAAAATTAGTTTTTAATGTCAGTCAAGTTCTTGATCAAATTAATTACTAATTAGTGATATAAATCGCTTTGGTATTTGCTGCCAATTGCACATGAAAGTGAATTGGTTCAGCTATTTTGAAGGTATGATGAAACGCCTTTTCAAGGATGATGATAGTGTTTACTCCGACTCTGAGGCTGAGCATGATGCCCTAAGTTGAAGTAATTGTAGACATCATTACAAACTTTTTATGTGGCCAAGGGTCACTGAAAAGTAAGGTGTCATGGGTAAGATGTGGTTAACATTGAACCCTATAAATAACCCTTGCATTTACACCAATAAAATACCCTTTAACTTCTGAATTTGTTTTGAATTTATCTTATAACCTTTTTGCATTATCACTCTATTTTATATTAAAGTCGATTTTCACTTGGGATCAGGAGGATCAGGGCAGCGGGCCATCATCCAAGTGAAACAACTGGGTATACAATTGAATTATTACCAAAAGCTATATCATAAATTCAAAGCACCATCCTGTCTATTGTCCTCACACAATATATGCTCAAAGCTGCAGTTTCCACCAAACAATGAACCAGCCATCAGGTGAAGCCCAAATCTTCAACAGTAATCCTCAGCCTTTCTATAACTCTGCACCTCGTCCTCAGCCAAATTTTAATCAACAGTTTGATCAGTGTCAATATGCTGGCCATGACAACCGCCAGCAACCTAGTTATTGACTTGGACCCAACTATGCTGACCATCAACAATTGTCTTACAGACCTGGGGCTGGTTATGCAGAACGACCCCAAGCTTTCCAGTCTGAACCCACTTATGATAATCCTGGACGTGGCTCTTATGGGGTTAACTGCTATGAATGCAGTCGCCCTGGTCATTTGGCAAATTTTTGCCATAATCGCCATGTGAATTATGTACAACGAGACCAATACTATCAGGGAAAAGATGGAGTGGAGTAGAGACGGGACCCTCTACCTCCACGATACCCACTCAAAACGTCCCTGAATCAATAGTAGTATACCCTGCAAAGGCCCCTTGGTACGATGACTGAATTTTATACCAGCAGCCAGTTGTAGGAGTAAATGTAGTAGCCCAAGCTCAAGCTAAGGTGGCGGCGGAAGAAGAGTCTATCAAACTACCAAAGCCCTATGCCTGTCAAATTCTTGATTAAGCTTCCTTGGACTAACTTGATTCTGCTGTGGATTCACCAACTCTGGAAGGAGTGAACATCGCCCTTCTGGTAGATGCCATTGTCAGAGAATACCCCCAAGTCAGAGAGGGGATAATGAATTTTCTTGGGAAAAGAGAGCCCATAAATATTCACATATTAAACAGTCAATATTCTTCTTTTTCTGAGTGTACATAATGTGATATTTTTGTAGTGAAAAATAGAGTTCACGCTATAATAGATACTGATGCTCCAGTCAACATAGTTTCCACTAAGTTGATGGCAAAATTGACGTTGAAACCTGATGTGGACCATTGCATGATTTAAGGAACGGCTGGAGCTGTAAGCACTGTCTATGAGGGAGCTTATAGTGCGCTACCTCTCCGCTTTGGGTCCATTGTCATTGTGGCTCCAGCAATTGTGTTACCAAATGAAAACTACAACCTTTTAATAAGGACCACTTTCCTGCGTCATTTTGGGGCTATTGTTGATATGATGGAGGAGACCCTCGCCATTCTGGGTCAGTGGATCCCAATTTACTTTACTACTAGTGGAGTACCAAAGGATCTGGTGCATACAAGCCATATTAACCTTGCCTATAGTGATAGGGTATGGCCTGTTTGTTACCATCGACTAAAGCGCAAGACTTGGGCCCTCCCTAGCAGATATATGAATATCAAGGGATACCTCTTCGAGCAGAAGGGCCCATATCTATCCCTTCTAGCCATCAAGTCTTAGTGAATACTAAGTTAGAGGTGGAAGTGCCGAGTGGGCTATATGGGGAACTCATTGGGCTCTATCATCAAACATGGTTTGAGCCGCACATGGCTTCAGGAGTTATACTTCTGGGACATGAGGAGATAAAGGTTTTGTTAGCAAACCTGAAGAGCAAACCAAAGCAAATCCGCTTCCACCAAACTGTAGTGTATCTACATCTGATTCCCATAGACGAGGTCCATCAGGTTCATGATTTTGGATCATTGGATGAATTTGGTCTACCAGTTGAAATATTGGCCAATGTACTAATGGTGGTACCACAGAGTAATTTAACGGGATTATTGGATGAACAAAAAGACCAAGCAATATCTTTATTGCAGAAAAATAAGGGATTTTCACTATCAATGATCATGATTTAGGGTATGCTCGGGGGGTGGTCCATCAATTAGACACCGGCAATCATCCTCCCATAAGGTCTCGGCTGATCTGCCATTCTTGGGCAGTGGAAGATATGGCTACTGAGGAAATTGACAAGTTATTAGAACAAGGGATGCTTGAAACATTCAAAAGCCCGTGGTCTTCGCCTGTTCTAATTGTAAAAAAAGGACAGCACCAACTGTGTAGTAATAGACTACTAGAAGCTCAACAGTATTACAAAAAAGTTTTGTATCCCTTGCCCAGAATTGACAATGCTTTGGACTGATTAGGGGTGCCCGTCACTTTTCTGTGATGGACTTGATATCAGGCTACTGGCAAATCGAGTTACCCTTGGGGAACAGGAAAAATGCGCTGTGATCACCTCTAAAGGTCTTTTTCAACCAACACAGATGCCTCAAGGACTGTGCAACGCCCCAGCTACATTTCATCATGCCATGGAAACTATTCTTTGCGACTTGAAACTGTCATGCATCATAGTATACCTTGACAATATTAACGTTTTCTCTCGAACCTTTTGGAGCACCTCAACCATCTGGAAGCAATATTCCACTGGCTGGATGAGGCGAACATTAAAATTAAACCTCAAAAGTGTAACTTCTTCAAAGATCAGCTGGAATACCTTGGGTTTGTGGTAGACTCAAATGGGCTGCAACCACAACTGGCTAAGGTGGAGGCCATCAGCAAAATGACTACTCCCAATAGTAAGCGCGACATACAGGTATTTCTGGGAATGGTCAGTTACTATCACTTCTTTATCCCTAATTTTAGCTGTATTGGGGGGCGCTTACTGAGTTGTTAAAAAATACGCTGTGTTTGAATGGATCTAACGTCATCAATCCACTTTTGATGCACTCCATACAGCGTTGAGTAGCTCACCAGTGTTGCAATATCCGAACTTCAACTGGGAGTCTATTGTTCAAACAGATGCATCTCTCTCCGCTGTTGGGGCAGTACTTTCTCAGAAAGACAATGAGGCAGAAGAAAATTCTGTTGCGTTCTGTAGTCATAGTCTGAACTGTCATGAGTATAATTATACTGTGACCGAGTGAGAGTGCTTAGCAGTAATCTATGCGTATAAACAATTCATAGTCTATCTGCATGGGGTAAAGTTTAAAGTTGTAACCAATCACGCATCATTACGCTGGTTGCAGAACCTCAAAAAACCAGAAGGACAGTTGGCTCGATGGGCTCTCAAGTTACAGGCTTATGATTTTGAGATTCTTCATTGGCCAAGATTGAAGCATCAGAACGCTGACTGTTTATCTTGATTACTGACTATAGCGGTGACAGCGGACCTCAGCGATGTGATGTATGATAAGATGCTCAGCGGAAAATATAAAGATGAACTGCCCCAAGTAATCAAAGTGTTAAATGAAATTCACACAAATACCTTCCAATGGAGTGGAGAACTGTATAAACAAATTGGCAATTCTATAGTGAATTTCCTGCGCCCCTCAGCACATCTGGGAATCATTATGAGCGCTCACAGAGCATTCAGGCATGGTGGAGTGCATAAGACTATGGAGTTGTTATTCCCATGGTACTATTGGGAATGTATGAGTTTTGATGTGCTCAAAACTATTTCCTGCTGCCATCAGTGCCAAGTGGAGAAGCCATTCCACCATATGACGTCATATTGGTTAGTGAAACCACATTTCGCTTGGCACATGGTCTCCTTGATGTTGTTGGCCCCTTGCCAACAGGAGCCAACTGTTGTAAGTACATTCTAGTGGCTATTGACCACTTGACCCGGTGGGTTGAAGCAAGGGCAATATGATACTTGGGTGCAGTTACAGTGGCTAAATTCATGTTGGAATGCATAATTAAGTGGCATGGCTGCCCTCAGTTTATTCTCACTGATAATGGCACTAACTTCACCTCTCACATCCTCCCCAAGATGAATGAGCTTATGGGTATCTGTGGGGTTCTTATGACCCCATACCACCCTGAGTCCTATGGAATGGTCAAACGGGTGAATGGAACTCTGGTGAACATACTACAAAAATTAGTAACAGATCGCCCTTCTGATTGGAGCTCTCTCCTTTCCACCACCATGTTTGCTTATAACATTAGTTACCATTCCGCCATGGGGGAAGAGTCCCTTCCAATTACTATATGGCTGACACCCAGCTCTTCTGGCGTTGCTTTATGCGTGTGTAGAAGAGCCTGGTGGACTAGAACTCCACTGCTATTTGACTAACCTCGCAAACATTCTGATCAAACTGCAAACCGAAGCATATTCCTTCAGCTTGGCTAAGAAGTTTAGGAATCAGGCCGCTGATCAGGCACATCATAGTGGGCTGGCGCCATTCAAGGAAGGCAATATGGTTCTCTTTCACGATCAACATGGATTCAGGTGGAAGCACAAGCTGGCTAGTATTTGGGTTGGAATATTTGAAGTAATAGAGAGAACTGGAGTTGATGTTTATACCATCAAGGATCCTATAAGTGGTCAGATCATTAACCAAGTACACAAAAAGTTCCTCCAACCTTACAAACAACAAGATCTTACTGTCCAGTCAAGGAGGGGGTAATGTCACAATTTTGATATGACTGGACAATAATTGTGGGATAGCAGGACAGAATCTGCTAAACATAGTATCAGTTACAATTATTTGAGTGCCTCAAGATGAGGCGATATTAGGATATAATGGGTCTTTATTGGATGTAATGGGTTTTATTGGATCGCCTCCATATAAGGTGATAAGGCGATAAGGTGATGTCAACATTTGACAAATACAAAGTAAATCGCCTACAATTAGGGCGATAGAGGATTGGAGAATAACAAAGCTGAATTCTAGGAGAATTGGTGGAATAGAATAGCCCAAGCCATGAGAAGCAGTATCACCTGAAGCCGCTGTATATAAGTGAGATAGGCGATGAGAGAGGTTAGGTTGTTTTTAGCGTAGATGATATGGGACAGCGGAAAATAGCTGTATTTATAAAAAATAAATAAAAGAATCTTTTGGGGCAATTGCTTATATTTTAGTATATTCTCAAGTGCGTCCAAAGGACTGAAAATCCCCACATCATCCATTCATTGCTCAGTGGGTTTGACCTGTGCAAACAACCTGACAGAGCCTAGCAATACCGTCCAAAATTACAACACTGTGCATAGATATTAAGAGTAGTTGGAGGACTCAGCAGTGTGATATATTCTTCAAGCATCTCCACACATGAGAGTGAACTGGGCTATAATAAAGGATGATGAGTGTGCCACAATATTATTTAATAGGCATCCAAAGAGTAGAGTATGTACAGCTGTTGTATGGTTTGACCAACCAACTGGATATAAAATTTATGAAATGATTAATGTCATATTTAACTTGTCAGAAATTTGTTTTCTGGTGACAGTGGGCCCTTCTGGTCGGTAGGTAAATCAGTATGAAGACTGGCCAACCCTTGCCACTTTGCTTTAGGTGATGGGGCCAGCAGCATCAGCTGACCCTTTGGCATGTCAGCCTTGCCATTTGGGGATCTTCCGGCCTAAACCCCAACCAACAAGTATAAATATAAACTTGTAATAAAAGGGAGATTAGGCAAAAGGAGATATTTATTGAGTAAAAAGCACCAGGTATCTATATGTTCAAAAGGGCTACTGTGCCCATCGCTAACTTCTAAACTCATCACTGGTTCTTCCAGCCAACCACTATCTCTTCTCACTGCGCTTCTCTCTTTCCCGGTGTCAACCCTCTCACCCCATCATTCCCAATGTCTTAATATTAGTTTTGGCTCATCCTCAGCATTCAGTTGCTGGTGAGATTTATTAAGATTAAATAAATATTGAATTGAATTCAATTTTGTAATAAAGCACCAGAAACAGCTTTGATCACTTGGGTACTTGGAAAATGTTGTCTTCTCGTTGTCAACACATTTCAACTCTACTAGTCAATCAATTGGGTGATTTCTTTCTTGGGTGACAGCTCAATTATTATATATTAGGCACTGGAAACAACCTCAGCCACCTTGAACTCAGAATCATCAGGTTCCACTTTAAACTAAATTAATACAAATTATTATCCTCAGCTACTAGTCACTGGTGATCCATATACCAACTTGGGGCCATTGATTGTTTCTGCTCGCCCTAACTTCCAACCTTGACGGAATACTAGATTTGGCTCAACCCAATTGGGGAGCAACTATCAGCAGCTGTACAAAACACCATAAAATTCATTCAATGAGCCATTCTGCCAGGATTGGCCATTTGATCCCATATCTCACTAAATCATTGGAGGAATCCATCTGGTTAATATTGACATAACTAATAACTAAATAGTGGATCCAAATGATATAATTGTTAATAAGCTGTGGCGCCTCTGCATTTACTCTAATGGCCTAAATTTTTAATTGATTATTGGCGGATTCCTAAATACACACTGTCGCATCTCTTTTTCCCTTAAAAACTTATCAGCCACTAACACTATGGCCTCAAATATATTAATGCCTATAAAATATTCAGCGTGATCACTCAATGTCACCCCTATGCGGTGTAAAACTAGCATTATTAGGGCTTTGTATTTATTAGAGCCATTCTCCAGTAAGTTGACCATGTACAGCGGAATGCCTTTTTAGAGACAATATTCCAAGCCTTAGTTCTCTCTTTCACCCAATTCAGATATCATAATTTTAGTTGACCCATTTTGAAGTGCAGCTTATAGCTACTAAAAGTACCAATGAGAACAAAGGTTAAACAAGCAAATCTGAAGATGAATGCAAAGGGCAAAGGGACCTTTTTCCCCTGAAGAGTTTAGGGCCAAGTAGGACGAAATAACAAATAATCTGGAGAGCCGCTGGGAGTACTAGATACTGCAGTGAACTCTTACTTGATTAATAAAGATCCCTATTATTATAGATTAAGTGCTTAGTCGCTTTTAGTTTAAATATAATGTCTTCAAAAACTAACATTTTAGTTTGTGTGTTAAGACCTGTGCAGTTGAGTTATGACGCCCCTGAGCCAAACTCAATTACAGCTTTATCATAATAGTATATAAAAGCAATGTACTTTGATGGCAAGGAACCATGTTGTTTAGAAAAAATTCGTCAATGAATTTATTGGCTGTAAAGCATAGCTGCAAGAGCCCTTCTGCTATCTTGTTTGCATATGAAGATCTTTCACTCTTCTATTCTCATGGTCAGAAGAAACCATTTAAAGTGTTTGAAGCATAATGTGGGCCCTCAGCTGAGGGGTGAGACCCTCAGTCTTATACAACAAATTTGGGTGGGTGGGGCTTCTAAGTAGAATAGCACATGCTTTGTTAAATCTTGCAGTTTGGGCCCTTTGCTGGTTTGAGAAAAACAGATTAGCTACTTTTCAATACAAGTACCTAGATATGGGAACCTTTTTAAAATAGTTGGTTATCCCTCATACCACAACTAT
This sequence comes from Massospora cicadina, assembly GCA_022478985.1. Classification (NCBI taxonomy): domain Eukaryota; kingdom Fungi; phylum Entomophthoromycota; class Entomophthoromycetes; order Entomophthorales; family Entomophthoraceae; genus Massospora; species Massospora cicadina. The sequence continues at coordinate 40,120 of JAKSZP010005819.1, read as the reverse complement.
GCCTTGGGCCAAACAAAGCTTCAGGTCTCATTAGGTCTTAACAACCTCATTAAAGCTATCATGCAAGAGAGCATATAACAATGCATAAAAGGTTGTGATGAAAAAGCTTTAGAGTTTTAATAAATCAAATGATGGACAGAAGCAGTAGATTATTAATAAACTAGCCTAGCAAGCTTATGTGCTGGTTTATGAAGGGAAGCACTTCGCTTATCCCAGAATATTAATTTACATCAATTTGTTGGTTTAGCCTACTGACTCAAGCCATGCTCTCAGGTGGCAAATAGAACCCAAGGCTGGCCTGGAAGCAGAGGAAGTTCAAGAGGGTTTATGTAAGATCTTAAAGTGAGGCAAACAAGGGATCTGTTAATTGGTCTATCCTGATGGTTAAAGGTAAGGTTGTTTAAAGTGTATATTAGCTTCCAAATAGTATAATCAATATATTTTTTGCGTATAGAGCTGCATTGTTTACCATGGAAAACTCTCAAATGGTTGCATTAAGGATGCAAGCATCAAAGTTGTTAGATATACTAATCACACAAAGATGTGCATATGCCATTATTCTGAATGAAGCCCAGTCTTTCAGACTAACAACAGTAATATGATCATTTGTAGTGTAAATGAGTTAAACAAGGCTAAATTATAAAAGTGTGTGCAAAAAGGCCATTGTGATGGCGAACCCTTTTGGGCAAGCTAAATAAGAAAGTAAACTGGTCCACAGCTGCATTTGTTGCTAATTAGGTCATAAGCATTGCCAGTAATGAATCAGATGGTGACTATAATCTATGTATGTATTTCCAAAAGTAAGCTTAGTTTAATCAGTCATAGCTATTTGTTGATCAAGAGAACAAGCGCACCAGTAGCTGGGTATTGGCAGATATTAGCAACTGTGAGGATGATATCCCATATAACTCTTCTTTAGATAAAGTCATATTGTACTAAAAGATCACTTTAAATGCAATTTTACAATGGGCTTAGCTGTTTTTTTAAATATTTAGTATCATTGTTTCTTAGTGAGATAGGGATACAGGCTTTTTCTTTCTGATTACTATCACTTTTAGTAAACAATTCAATTCAAACAGAACAATTTGATAATCAATACAGGTGAGATGAGCATGATTAATAAACAAGTAAAATATTGTGCAAATGCAGTAAAGGGTAGTGGTCCTGGATCTGCACCGCCCAAAGTCATCAAGTGCGCAGGAACAAACGAAAATAAAAGTAAAAACAAAAAACATGAGGTGGCACACCCCACGGGTTTCATTAATTTTTAGTAAAGTACTGCAGTTGCATGAAAGTATCTCACTTGCAACTGCTATCGTTGGTGGAACAAAGGTATACGTGTATTCTTGGGCATAGAGACACCAACAATGTGGGAAAAATTTGGGGAATCCCAACCTAAATTATTCCAACATGTGGTGTACTTGACAACCCATACTATCCACAAAGGTTGGGTAGATCTTGGGTTCAAAAGCGGAAGAAGTGAATGAAGCAGTTAAGGTCAGAGTAGTGCTCAACCTTCCTAATGGTCAGCATTTGGTATTGACCAAATACACATGTTGGACAGAATCCAAAGACATTTTTAAATTTTTGACTAACTTCTGACTACACTGGAACGCACAGTAGTCAAACGTCATCTCTGGGAAGGCTTAGAACCCTACAGAGAAATCAAACAATTTAAAATGCAAAGATTCCAGCTGTTGCCAACCCTTAGCATTGTAAAGGCGATTACAATAATTTTTTCAAACCAGGAGATAGGGGGGATATCACAAAAATCCCCAAATCACATTCTTGATTATTGATGTGGAAAAATCCCAACTATTCCATGTGTAAAAATATACTCTAGGTTGATTATCGGCCATCAACCCAGTAACCTTTTTACTGCACAGGTTTGATTTCCCCATGAACTTCGTTGCATTGTATAGAATGTATTAATTGATAATATTATGGAGACTGTTATCTGTAGTTGAAATTGAACTATTATTCGGCCCAACGCTTGGCCAATATTTCCAATTAAATACTCTGTAAGTCATACTCATAGGGATTCATATCCTATACTCTTGTCCACCCAATCTTTGTTAAGACACCCCAGTGACAATCTCTCTTGGCCCAACACACAGTCAGCAGCTATCCCTGATTGTGGTTCCTTTGTCTCTAGATCCCCGCTCAGATATTTACACTTCTCTCTGAGAGTCTTCCAATTATTGCCTTCTGCAATAATATCCTTGAGATAGAACAACACTATAGAATCTGATAGTCTAACTATACACCAAATTGATAATATAACTTTAAAGTACTTGTTATCTTAAAACTTAGTTTTATTATAGTAAATCCTAGGGACTTATATAGTAGGGGATTCGGCTGTATAACCCTCAGATGAAACCTCTTTGATGAAATGGCAGCCGTTGCCATTGAATCACCCTTCTTCGTCTCAGCAGCAATGGTCTTCCTCATCCTGGCTAGGATTCCGTCATTGGACATCCTTGAGACCTCAAACGGAAAGAGTTGGAAAACGAGTCCCTAACGTTTTCCTCTCAATACAAGCAAACCAACCATAGTTGGCTAGCAACCTGCTTAGAGAATGGGACTTATTACCCATTATGGCAGGTCACTCACCAACCAATCATCCTGCTAATTGCAGGTGACATCACTCGCCTCACAATTTACTATTCATTCCCAATCAGTTGGTGATGAAACCTGACCGATCCCAATCAGTACACCTGTTATTTAATCACTATCAGATGCCCCTATTTCGTTGGCAACTCCGCCTGATGAGATCTTAGGTATTCATCTGGATTGATCCCCGATGGATACAACCAGGGAATTATCTCAAAATCCCCCAAACATAGTTCCTCTGAAACTTGGGCCAACTAATTTCTGATTCACTTCACCTTAGGGAATTTACCCCTAGCAATACCAGGTAATCTAGAAGGCTGGGAATATGGGCAAAAATTCAACACATCCCCCATCTTGCCTAGATTTCCAGTGAGAAAAGGACTGGGGCATGAGAACACCGCTTTGGACACCTGGTTGAATACTTCATTGGTTCAAGCGGAGTAAACTCATCAATACTCAATGCTGTTTGGGACAACCTTCAGCATACGGCATTCTTCCTCTTCCTCCTCACCACCACCTTCTCAGAGAGCGGTCCCCACAACCTTCTGTTGTGTTGGGCTGATCGATTTACTCATGATGATATTAGCCCTGGGATCCAGTTTTCCCCCATCAGAGTATATGACCCTCTGTCATATTCAGGATTCTTAGTTCAACATCCTTGATTTCCTGATTTTCTCCTCATCCTAGACAGGAGATTCTTGCTGTCAATGTTTATTTCACGGCTTTATTAAAAATACTTTTTTTATTCACCTTGTTATTTCACTCATAACCTCTTTGATTGTAAGTCATTCCTAATTCTTCCCTTGGAGAGCTTATCTCATTAATTTTAAGATGTATTTCCCCAAAATTGGAGCCTAATAGATTTATAGAGTGCATAATGTCAACTTCTATATAAGTCTGACATCCCCCTCTCGTCCATCTCATATGTCAAATTCCGAATCTCACTACCAGTAGCTTCTCAATAGTCTGTCTGATCCAGACCTCCGCCTCTTCCAGCAGATGAGTCAGGATGCTTGACAGAACCTCTTTTATGGTCCTTCCAGGACTCATATGCCTAGTCTGGTGCAAACAGCTAGTCCTTCCATCAAATTACTGAAAATGGTAACTAATCCCTCTGAAACCAGGCTGGTCATAATTTTGAGCAACTCCTGGCCAACTCTTCCCTTGCAATTGATTCCAGAGTTGGACTTTAAAGCCCTCCTGGATTCGGCTCCTTTCACTGATGCTCTGAACATCATCATAGATGCTCTGGAGATTATGCCAGTTGCTCTGGATCATTCGTTTCTGGCCATGTTGGACTTGCTCCCTGAGTTCCTCTTCCAACTCAGTCAATTTTAAAAACCTTCTGTTCTGGTCTCCAACTCTCAATTGGTAACATTATACACTTCAAGCTCCCCTATGCTTAACTCCAGACCCAAGTCACTAAGGCTTTGAAATTAGCGCTGAGTCCCTTAGATCTTGATAACCTTCTGGATCAGGATACTGCCACTTATGATCTTCACTTTGCTGGCCAAGTTCTTCAAAGTTGGTCCACAAAGCTTTCATCCTCGCCCAGGTTCCACTATTCATTCAGCTTTAGCTTCCACAAAGCTCATAGTCGCTACTTGCAGGATTCAATGTGCTCTCTGCATGACTATCTCTTCTCCAGAGCTTCCCATCAGTACCTTCCATTGATGGCGTTAATAGGGGGCATGATTTGGCAACCCCTTTGAGTATTCCTTCTTCATTGCCAGCCTACATGTCTGGTGTCCTTGATGAAGTCTGTCAGCAGGCGCTCAGGACACATCTTCCAGCTCCAGTGCCATATCAGGATTACTCAAGGTTATTTGCTAATTGCCTCTTTTTATACTGCTGCTTTCCTCCCTGCTCCGGGGTTTTGCAATTGGCTTCCTCTGACATCTCAATTTCCCTTCCCCTAGTCGCTTTTTCTCAGGGCTCATCGTCTGTTCAACAAACGTGGTTTCATGTAGGTCTCACCCTCACAAGCATTCAATCGCATATCAATTTTGATGGGCTGTTTATTCCTACCGCAATCCATCCTCCATCCCCCAGGAGGTGACATAGGCGGAATCATCCCCATACTGAGGACGATCAATAAAATTAAAAATTAAAAATATATCAGCTTTTTTATCTAAACAGTTTATAATTTTTTCCAATATCTTTTCTCAATTTTTTTACTATAGGACTTGACCTTGTTTTGGTTCAGCAGTACATCTTTTCCCCAAACTGGGTCCTGGATACTTAAACCTGACAGTTTTCCATGGTTCAGAGTTCCTTTTTTTGGACTTAACCATCTAGATTAGTTCAGAGGTCCTTTTTTGGACTTGACCTAATCATCAGGACATGATCAACTTAATGTTTCATCAGTCCTTTAGGAACTCTTTTTTATTCTTTTCATTGATACAACACTTTAGATACTTAGCGTGGACTTGATTTACAACTCTTTCATCCAAGAGATTCTTGAAGGAGTAAGCATCAGTCGCCATCTTGGCGATTACTTCAAATGGACCTGACCACGACGCATCTAATTTTTTTCTTCATCCAAAACCATGCATATTGTAATAGGCGACTCTTTCCCCTATTCAATATATTCTTCTAATTTGGTCAATTCTTGTCATCCATTGATTTTGCTCGTATCCTTTTCTTCAAGGTTGTATCAAATGCTTGCAATTGTATATTGATCAGGATACTCGTCAGTTGGTTCAAGTATTGCTTGTTACTCATCCCTGACATAGGTTCCACCACTGAATATAAAATCGGTGGCAACGCGGCCTTTCTTCCATATAATAATTCAAATGGCATCTTTCTCATTGTGCTGTATGATGACTAATGTTGTAGGCAAATGTCACCAAACTCAGGTACATTCCCCACGCGGAAGTTCTCCCTGCGACTAGCTTCCTCAGCATCATGGCCAGCATCACATTGACCCGTTATACCAGTCCTTTCATCTCCAGCCAGTATGGTACTGACATGACTCCTTGGATCCCCATTATTTTGTTTAACCTCAGGATCAAATGAGACTGAAGTTGGTCCCATTGTCACTCAACAGGACTTGCAGACATCCATGTCAGTATACCACTTGATCCAGGATGAATCTTGCAGTACTGGTAGCGTCTACTCTGGTTAGGTCCTTTGTCTTGACCCATCTCGTCAGATGGTCAATGGCAACTATGATGTACTTGACTCCCCCTGTGCTCATCATCAGCGGTCCCATCACATCAATGGATATCATGTGCCAGAAAATCCAGGGCGGACCAGTCAGTATCCAGTTGTATTCTTGTGTGGTTTATGCAGCTGGCACTCCATGCAACAAGCCAGATGATCTGTGACATCGTAGTTGATCATTTCTCAGTAATAATACTGGTGAATATGGTCAGTTGTTTTCCTCAAGCCTCCATGCCCGACAACCTTATGAGCTGCTTGCACTATTGCTGCTCTTTCTGATGGTTTTGGGAATAATAGCCACTTCCCTTTGATCATCTTGAATACTTGTCCATCCATAGTCTTGGTGTTTTCCATTGATTAACCAAATCGCACCATGGATTTCTTGGGGCTCATCCCTGATTCTTCCTTCAACCATTCTCTGTAATAGCTCATCTGCCTGCAGGTATGCAACTGGACCATTAGCTGTGATAAGCCATCCACGTTCTGGTGAGAAGCCCCGCTTGGTGGACTATCTCATAATCATAAGCCTGAAGATTGAGTGCCCATTGGGCCAGTCATCCTTCCATTCTCTTAGATTGTGCAGCCAATGCAGCGAAGAGTGGTCCATCACCATCTTAAAGTGCGTTCTGTGGACATACACCCAAAACTGCTTGCATGCGTATATGACCGTAAGGCATTCCTGCTCAGTCACTGTGTAGTTCCTCTCAGCAGCTGAGAGTGTCCAGCTCACATATGCCACCGGATGCTCATCCCCAAGTTTGTCTACTTGGCTCAGTATGGCGCCGATCGCCATCAATGAATCATTGGTTTGAATGGTAAGCTTCCAATCAAAATTTGGATATTTCAAAATTGGAGAATCTATCAAATACCGGCGTAACTCATCAAATAAGTCCTGCTCTTCTTCATTCTATATGAATCCTTTTTTTGGATCCTTCAACAGATGGAATAAGGGCTCAGCTATTTGGGCAAACTCTTAAATAAATCTTCTTTAGTATCTGACCATCTTAAGGAACACTTGGATGTCTCAGAAACTCTTTGGCACAGCCATACGCTCTATAGCTGCTATCTTCTGGGTTTGCAGCTGCAATCCACTTGAGTTGATTACAAATCCCAGGTATTCCAACTCTTTCTTGAAGAAGTGGCACTTCCTTGGCTTGATCTTCAGGTTAGCCATGGACAGTCGCTTAAAAACTTCTTCCAAGTGGTGCAAGTGATCAGTAACGTCCTAATGAACACGTTAATATTGTCCAAACATATCAGGATGCATGACAACTTCAGGTCGCTTATTATTGCATCCATGGCTCTCTGAAACGTTGCAGGCGCATTGCAAAGACCCTGGGACATCCTCGTTAGTTGATATAGCCCAAGCGCGGTAATAATCGCGCATTTTTCTTGGTCTTCCTTTGGCAAGTCAATCTGCCAATATCCCAAGATTAGATCCATCACAGAGAAATACTTTGCTTCTCCTAAATAATCCAGCACATCGCCAATCCTTGGTAGAGGATACAAATCCTTCTTTGTAATTTTATTCAGCCTTTGGTAGTCAATCACCACCTGGTTCAATCCATCCTTCTTCTTCATGATCAGAATCAGACTCGCCCAGGGACTTGATGACGGAGCTAGAAGCCCATGCTTCACTAGTTTGCTGATATCATCCTCTACTACTGCTTCAGCAGCTTTCAATTTTCAGATTGGTCTCATCCTTATCAGTAAATTTTTCTGATGTCAACCTTGTGGATCACATCTTGTGCACATTCCAAATCGTGGTTGCCCTTAGTGAAAACTTCCCAATATTTCTCAAATAGTTTGAGCACCTCCTCCTGCTGGCCTTCCAGCAGATCTGCGAGCTGCTCTCAATCAACCAATATGTTAAGCTTTTGGCTACTCCAGCTGGTAATTCCATTTCATCGAGAGACCCAAAATTGTGGAATTGTTTCAATTCAGCCATCAGGATAAGATGAATAAATGCAATGATCTGATTCCTCCTGTTCTTCATTGGTTTTTTGCTCAAATTCGCCAGGAGAACTCGAATTTCTCCATGGCCTGACATTATTATCCCAGGAGCCACCCATTGCTCCACTCTGGATTTCTTCTAGGGGCTTCCAACCTCCCATATAACAGCTCAGGAATCTCCAAAGTTAACCCTGTGTTGACTATTATCTGTGATCCAGCCGGTATGGTCCTTTCTTTCTTGATCCTTAATGGAATTCCCTGGTTTTCTAGGGTTTCAACTGAAATCTTGCGTCACTTCCTACCAACTAATTGATATTAAATTGATACAATGCTGTCATTGTATATCAGATTAATGAAGTTATTTCTCTGATTCAACGGAGCTTCACCATACTTCTGGTATACCAATGGTAATGTCTGACCCAGGATGGTCAATATATTATCCTCATAATTACATTTATCTCCGTACTTCTGTAGAAACTCCATTCCAATCAGGATGTCATAGTTTTGGTTCACCAAAATATATGGCTGGTGCAGATACCACCAACAACACAAATTGTAGTGGCAGCACAATATACACTCCACAGGAAATGGTGGTGTTCGGCCCAGCTGTCCCATATTCTCTCTTGTGCTCTAAGTCCAGCGATATCTTTATCCTCTTTACCAGCTTGGTCAAGACAATATTGATGGGCACTCCACTGTTGATAATCACCCTCACCCTCACTCGATTTACCTGTATATCAATATATGTACACTTGGAGTATTGTAATATAATATTTACTGAGTGAATGGCAGCGTTATTAGCAAAATCTAGGGTGTGAATAATTTTGCAACGATAATTCAGGAAATGATTCCTTTATTGCACCGAGGGGGATAGACAGATTGGCCTCATTTGAATGGAAGTCTAATAACTTTTCAGTATTCTCAGCAGTTTGAATCTTCTCCGCCAGTTGTTGGGTGTATGGCCGGGCAACTTCCTGGATTATCTTGAGGTTTATTCTCTTTGCCCCGGCTCTGGTCATGGCATTCACATCCAAGTTGACCACTTGGTATAGCTGATCCTGCTCATCATCTACAAACAGATTGCTAAACAATTTCTTCATTCAGGATATTGGGATTGAACAGATTTCTCCACTGCTCTAGAATGTTCCTTGTCTAGGCAGCAGGCCCTTTTCCCAAATCCTTGGCAGCTTCTGTCTCCTTGGCCTGGACCATGTTAATCTGATCCTTCAGCTTTTTACAGCGTACAGATAAATGTCCTTTCCTGCCACACTGATATCAGACCTTCTCTTTCTTGCTTAACTATCTGAACTCTTTAAGCTTATTTCCTGGCACAGTTCAATTGGTAGCCTCCTTAGATCCTTCGTTTCCCTTCGTGGGATTCAGATTTCATACTGGATTGGACTTATAACTTCTATTTGGGGCATTGAAAGTTGCTCCCAAAATCTTCAAGTTGTCTACCTTTTGTGAGGTAGTTATCTCCATCGCGAACACAAAAACATCATATGATGCAATTTGTGATAGGGCTAAAGGGCCACTTGCAAAGCAATTCTAGCATCAAAGTTGTCCAATACTTTCTCTCTGGCCAGGATCTGTGACTCCTGGTAAAATCAATCTGCGAAGCTAGCAAGAGACTCATCTTTATGGAATTGAATTCCCATAAATTCTTGCTTGCATTTTGACATGCAGGTCAGACTTCCAAACTCCTTCGTGATGGCTGCATTTTCCTTGGCATACGATCAGCTGTCCCCCTCCAGGTGAAGTAACATTAAGTTTTGACAGTTAGTGTCCAAGCAGTTCATGACTGTCAATGCCTTTTGATAATCTCCATAGCCATTAATGGTTATGTTGAACGGTCAGAAAAACGCTAGAGCGTTATCCTGATGGAGCGTTGGAAATTTTAGCGTTGCCCTAAATTTCTCTGAGTCATTTCTAGCTGACTCTTAGTTTGGCTACTCGGCTAGCTTGTGGAGTGACTTCAGGCATCATCTCCAAAATGGCATTGAAAGCGGGCAGCATGTTCCTTGGGGTATTCAACTTCTCAAGTATTGTGCAAGGACTTCTCTCTTTGGAATCTCTTGCCATATCGGGCTCACAAGCACATCTGTGAGCTTTAAGTTCCTCCACTTGTTTTATTAATTTTTTGATATCTGCACCAAAGTTTCTTAAATGAACGCGATCCACTTCTTGCTCCATTTTCAGGTATAGGACCTCTCAAATGAGGTCCCCTTATTTCTTCTTCAACAAGTTTACTTTGCTGAGTAACTCGTTTCCAAAGTTGGCTACGTTCTTTACTCCTTCCTCCACCTTGGCGACTCGTTCTTCCAAGGCTGCAAACTCCCAATGGTCCACTGAGTTTAAGGCATTCTAGTTCACAATGGCGATCTCAGTCCACAGCTTGCGTAGTTCTTTATATGACATTATAATAGATTTTTTACTCAACTAACCCTGTAGTGAGCACCAAATTTATAAATTTACTCTAGTGGTTGATTATTGGCTGTCAACACAGTAACCTTTTTACTGCACAGGTTTGATTTCCTCATGCACTTTGTTGCAACGTATAGAATGTATTAATCAATAATAGTATGGAGACTATTATCCATAGTTGAAATTAAACTATTACTCGTCACAACGCTCAGCCTGTATTTTTGATTAAATACTCTGTAAGTCAAAATTGTAGGGATTCATTCCCTATACTCTTGTCCACCCAATCTTTGTTAAGACACCCCAGTGACAGTCTCTCTCGGCCCAACACACAGCTGGCAGCTATCCCTGATTGTGGTTCCTTCATCTCTAGATCCCCGCTCAGATCTTTACTCTTCTCTCTGAGAGTCTTCCAATTGTTGCCTTCTGCAATAATATCCTTGAGATAGAACAAAACTATAGAATCTGATATTCTAACTATACACCAAATTGATAATATAACTTTAAAGTACTTGTTATCTTAAAACTTAGTTTTATTATAGTAAATCCTAGGGACTTATATAGTAGGAGATTCGGCTTTCTAACCCTCAGATGAAACCCCTTTGATGAAATGGCAGCCATTGCCATTGAATCACCCTTCTTCGTCTCAGCAGCAATGGTCTTCCTCATCCTGGCTAGGATTCCGTCATTGGACATCCTTGAGACCTCAAACGGAAAGAGTTGGAAAACGTGTCCCTAACATTTTCCTCTCAATCCAAGCAAACCAACCATAATTGGCTAGCGACCTGCTTAGGTAATGGGACTTATTATCCATTATGGCAGGTCACTCAACAATCAATAATCCTGCTAATTGCAGGTGGCATCACTCGCCTCACAACTTACTATTCATTCCCAATCTTTCAGTGATAAAACCTGACAGATCCCAATCAGTACACCTGTTCGTTAATCACTATCAGATGCCCCTACTTCATTAGCAACTCCACCCGATGAGATCTTAGGTATTCATCCAGATTAATCCCCGATGGATATGACCAGGCAAATATCCCAAAATCCCCCAAACGTAGTTCCTCCACAACTCAGGCCAACCAATTTCCAATTCACTTCGCCTTAGGGAATTTTCCCTAGAAATACCAGGTAATCTAGCAGGCTGAGAATATGGGCAAAAATCCCAACACCATGCAACTGTGGAGAGCGCACTCCCCATATGCAACCACTGCCAGGCCTTTGGGAACAAGATTCATGCTTGTCCCATAAAAGAAGGCCTAAGAGTAATTAAATTATGTGAGGAAGAAATGGGTGAAGATGACTCAGAGTACACCAAAATTACAGACACCATACATGAATTCAACTGGGGAAAATATGAACAATATAAATAAATTGACCCAATTTCCCAAAAAGAACAAAAAATGGCCAAACAAGCACACAAGTCGGGTTTGACCAAGGCAAAGACCTTGGTGGAATAATCCATCTCGCTGGAACAGACCAGGAAGACATGGATGAAATTGAAACAATGAGCCAATAAAATCCCACAGAAAATTAAACAACTAATCCAAACAGATTGGATTCAGTGGAACCTGATTTGGAAGCAAATGTGGCAAAGCAGGGGTTTAGAACACCTCCTGAGATTGCGGAGTACAACCCAATCAGGAGCAAAAAGCAAAAATGGAATTCACAAAAAATAAAATTGTGGCCAATAAGGGCACACAAAGCACCACAATGAGAAAGCAAAATCCAGCAAAGGCAGGAGAGGAGTAAAAGCAGCGGTAATGAAAGGGGCAAAAAGCACCCCAACTCTACTCATAATTATGCCACTCACAGCAAAGATGCAATAGAGAGTAATGATGGCGAGGGAGTAGGGTTGGGGGCTTTTCTAACCGCTCCTGAGGCTCATCAGGCGACTCAGTAGAGATGGGGACGCTGAATATAGTGGGACTTAATGCCTTAACATCCTGGGCTAAGAAGTTATGTCTACTGCAAAACCCACTGTAAATATCCTGGCGATGCAGGAAACCCACTGTCCACAGGGAAAGGAGGAGGCATGTGAAAACATGATTTCTTCAACAATATTGTTTTGGTTGCAACACTGTGGGGTGATAGTACATATGAGCCAAAACTTTAAATTCATTAGTAAAAGTTCATTTTTGTACAGCTGCATACTAGCTGTTACTTCTCATGGCAGAAAGAGGTCAGACAATAGCCAGCGTGTATGCTCCAAATGGTGCACAGAACTAAAGAGAATTTCTAACAGCTCTAACACAACTAAATCTACCAGCAAGCACTTTTATCATGGGAGATATGAACTACTGGATCAACCCAGAAACTGACCGATGGCCACACACAAATGGAGGCATCACAAGGGCAAGTGAAACTTCGCATGCTAAAGGCCACCCTGAGACTATATGATACCTTATCTAAATGGTCACCCCTCTTACAGGACATGACACACCCACATGTGTACAACGGTGTACTTAGCTTTATGTCATGGATAGACATAATACTTGCATCATTTAATTCTCCAACACCAAATTCATAAATTCAGACTACAAAAATTGAGCTCTCCAACATTGGCTAGTTTTGGTGTCCTTCACACAAGTGGAAACAACTATCCAAGCACCCAGGTGGTGCAAAATACGCCCAGAAAATTTAGCCAGAACAGAATTTTAATCCTGGGCGGAGGAAATATCTTCAAAATAAAATTTTCAAATACCTTTCTGTTCAGGCCCATTAATCACTTGGGAGAATTTCAAAAAAATAATGACACAACAGATTAAACACACAGCATCAAGAAGATATAGGGCAGCTTCAGCCATCATCAAACACACTTTTAAAGAAATCAATCACCTGGAAAATAATGTTCCACACACAGGATACAGCCCTGGATGGGGACGCAAATGGGCAGAGGTTTCTGCACAGTTAAACACCCTAGTATGTGAACACTAACTTTGAGTTGGGGTTCAATATAAAGCAAAAAACTAAAAAGATGGAGAGTCCTGTTTGAGCTATTTTTCCATTGATTGCACGCCTGAAAAAACATGATAGCCTGCACACAGGTCTGACAACCGGATAAATCCATAGAAGAAACACCTGAAGAAGTTGCGACCAAAGTACACATGTTTTACATAGATTTATATAAATCTAAACCAGTCAAACCAGCAAAAATCAAAACATTCCTTGCAAATGCACATATTGACATCGCAGCTCAAAAAAACAAACTACCCTAGTAACGTGTGAGAAATTATGAGAAACGGTATGTGGTGCACCAAGAGGGAAATGCTCTGGACCTGATGGGATTTCCTATGAATTTTAAATAAAAAACCACTAACATATCTAATATTCTTTTAGTTTCCATGAACAAGTGCATTATGGAAACATTCCTTCTACCTGGAGGTAAAGAAGCATACACTGTCACTCTATTCAAGAAAAGGAGATAGACTAAGCCTATCCAATCAGCGCCCAATCTCCCTAACTAACAATGATATTAACATATTCACAAAAATTATGGCCAAAAAATTAAAAAAATTGCAACTGATGTGATATCCCCATCACGATATGACTTTTGTCCCAAGAAGATCCATATGGGACAATATTCACACAGTTTCAAATGTCTGCCAATCCAAAGCATCTGGAGCGCTTGTACTTTTAGATTAACAGAAGGCATATGATAGGGGTGAACTGAACCTATATCAGGGCATGCCTTCAAAAATTTAAACTCCCAAATAATTTCATAAACTGGGTGATGTTTTTCACAGAGTCAGCCACCATGGCTATGCGCAGAGAAAGTTTTTTAACTAACCCAGTTATTCCACAGAGAGGACTCAAACAAGGGGACCCTCTAAGCCCTCTACTATACAATTTTAGTCTGGATCCCCTAATCCAGAATACAAACGCCCTTCTCAATGGAATCAATGTCTATGGCCAACCGCCAGTCAAAATGATGTCTTTCACTGATGACTGCGTGTTGGGTATATCCAGCAACCAGAATGCCCGCAGAATTGAGAAATAATACAAGAATATTTATTCATAAGCAACGCATTGCTTAACACTGAAAAAACGGAAATCATACTCCCAGGAAAATATTTGGCTCATTGGACGCCATCTACCCTGGGGCAACAAACCAATACTCATCAAGACACCTCACCAGACATAGGAGGCAAAAACAGCAAATAACCCACTGGAACTTCCATTTACTGCCCAAGCTGGCAGCTGGACCTGTCCATCACTTGAGAATATGGTTAGAAGCAGGAGGTTACGCCAATACCATGATGTAAAATAACTTCTAGATAAAAAACAAAACGCATTGCCTCCTTAAATGAACATCAAACAGGTCTAACAGGAAATTATGGTAGCCAACTCCATGATATTATCAATCATATGGTTTACATCCCATGAAATTTTTTCTCACCATCCTTTTTTTACAATCTTCGCCTTGATACAGGGATGACTTTGGTGCAATCATAATTCCCCTTTTTGCCTTTAAATTCTTTTGGCCCTAGGAGAAATGGAGGTATGGGGCTAACTAATTATGTGGAGCAAGTGACTTATATACTAGGATTCTGGATAGCTCAGGTGACTAGTCCAGACCTTCCAGATATACATTGGGCTAGAACAGCAAGATTTAATTATACACAAGCATTCCAATTAAGAAACCCAGATCATCCAAACACATTAATTAAGTATCTGGCGTCTCACCCTACAGCTGCAGGACCATATGGCACTCCTGTACACTTTAAATAAATACTTCTAGCCATGAGAAGAGAAGAGTGAAAGATTCACATATGTGGCCAGATCAGTCACCGAGGATTCCCAAGGCTAACTCTCAGACAAGAAGTTAATGGCCAATTAGTCACAGATAACATAATAAGCCAAAATCCGAGTACCATTTCCAGGATTGATTACCTGGATCACATGGGTATACCATACAACCTGGAGACCCAAAGAAGAGTCTCTAGATACACACATCACCCACTAAGATTAACCCAGAATAAAAGCAAATATGTGGTGATTCATGAGGAGAGTATATCGCACATCAGAACAATCAAACGCTGTTCACTCCTCATACACAATATGTGGCCAATATGGAAGCCTAGTACACCGTTTAGAATAATGTTCAACATCAGTAGCTATCTGGAAAGAGGTCATGCGCCTGTTCTGCCAAGACAATGATCAATTACTTAGTTTGGCTAGTACCATGTTTTCTCTAAATATGGAGTCGCCTATCCATCCCTATGGGTGTTAATAGTAGCAATAGCACTATGGACAATTCATACTTTAGCACTGGAGTTGTTTACAAGAGCAACGCCTACCCTCCAAGAAGCCATTAATCGTTTTCACTACCATATATTAAATCATTTCCAAGCATGGTTATCTGGTCTACATGACCTCACGCAACAGAATGACAATCAGTACATAATTCCCCATATGGTTCCTAAAGATTTATTCTTTTCTTCACTCATGCTGAATCTAAGGATAAGTCAGCATAAAACCCCCTAACGTCCTAAACTTGGTGGTCCTGGAGACAACAAGATGGGCTTCAAACCCTCTAGGGTGTCTTTAATTATTCACAATTAATTATTATTTTATTTTTATCCTCACTATATTGAATGTGTACATCACCTGGTCGACCTTCCCCAAATAAATGAGATAGTAATCCAGTTAAATAAGTCCAGTCAATTACTCTTTTTTTTTAGTACTAGATGGTGTCAATTACTCTTTTGCACAAAATTATTGTATTTGTACCTTGGCCTCCAAGCGTAGACATGTCTTCATAAAACATTTATTCATAGATTCCAGAAAAATGCTGGAAACGCTAAAAAATATCTCTGATAAAACTCATAAGAAATTTTATCAAATTGGGCATTTCTTGTGCAGTATACTGCAAACAAATTTTAGAGTTCATCTTGAAAATTTATTCTAAATTGTTAGTTTGGTCTTTGATAAGGATATTTACATTTATAAATTTTTAATTTTCTCAGGGTAACTAGTTTAGTTTAATACAACTTGGAAACTTTTCTTTCTCGTTGCAAACACTTTTGCAACCTATTCAATTCAAGACTAAATCTAGTTTGATAATCTCATAGAGGGGATTAGTCTGCGCCCATGTCTGGGAGCAGTTAGGCAAGCAAGGCAAGAGGAGCAGGTGGAAGGCCTGTGGCCTCCAACGTTCGAAAACACCCCAGAGAATATGGCGGAATAGAAAAAAATCTAAAAAAACTGGCGGTCACAATTTCCCCAGAGATACTCGCGTGGCAAGCACAATGCAACCAGTATATCAACACGTCACACTCCCAGCCACTTTTGTTGGTGGAATTTGGAGTCCGTGTGTATCTGGACATCCAAATAACGGCCTTATGGGAAAAATTTTGTGAAGATGTGCACAAAATTTTCCTGACCGCGGTGTACGTTGCACCTCACTCCATGTCGCACAGTTTGGCTGGACCTAGGTTTTGAAAGCAAAATAGCAGCAGACGAGGCTGCAGCAGTGCGCATAGTGGTCGACCTCCCTGAAGGGCAATGGGTCATTGAAACCAAATGCACCAGATGGACAAAATCAAACCAAATTTCCCTCACGTTTGACTTTTTGCCTACTACAGTAAAACGTGACATTTTGGAGCAACACCTGAAAGATGGTCTCGCCATATAAAGCGAAATATAATCTTTCAAAATGCAACGTTTTATGCTGATGCCACACCTGTGCACTGGCAAAGCTATCGCAGTTCTGACCCCAACTGAGGAGATTGTGAAGGACCTAACCCAGATCCCGCACTCCACCTTTATTGACATCGCAGGGCATACCACCCACCCATTCTGGGTAACCGTGGACAGCGCGCCCCCCATTTGCACCCACTGTGACATGTTCAGCCATAAGGCACATGCATGCCCCATCAAGGAGGGCGTCACATTCCAAGAGCACCCCTCAGTGGCCATGGCCAGTGGAGAGGCGCACTACGAACCAACCGCAAGCACCAAGGAGGCTTTCCCGTGGGGAGCACAAGGCTGCTACCTATTGGTAAAGCCTATCTCCCTGCAGGAGTGGAAGAAGGCCAAGCAGGCCCATAGGGCCGCGGCCAAGGAAGCGGCCAAGGCCACCACCACCATCCCATACTCACAACGCCAGGAGGACATGGAGACCTTCGTGGTGGAAGCAACTCGGGAATCCATCACCCAATCAGATTGGGAGGCCCATGCTAAGTGGGCCACTTAATCTGAGGATCCAATAGGAGATCTGATCTCACCCAATCACTGCACCCAAGCTCTGGTTGAAACCAACTTGGGACCTATCCCAACCAAAAAAAAATTTTTGCCCCACTCGACAGTCCACTGAACTTATCCGCACCGCAAAAAATTTGTCCGATGTTGGGAAAACAAAAAGCGAAGGCCAAAGCCAATGTGACTCTTTCTGCAAAAATTAACAAAAACCCCAATAGCATTGCTGCTAACACCCATGCTGCTGTGAAAGCCCGTGGGGACCTGGAAGAGGCTGGTGGGCCTGGGGGCCCACCCCCTCACACCTAAGGTGCGATGGGGGAAACCTTCACTCTAGGGATGCTGAATATTGCTGGACTCAAGGCCTCCCCATCCCAGGCTAGGAAACTGAGTTTTTACAAAACAATTTACCCATGGATATCCTGGCCATCCAGGAGTCCTACTGTCCACGAGGTTCTGAGGAAGCTTGGAAAATAATGCTCCTACCATCCCTATCCTTTTGGTCAAAGCACTGTGGGGTGCTAATTTGGAAAAACAATTTTTTCAAATTCACATCCTTAGAAACATTCCTAAATGGCCAAGTGCTCGTTGTCACCTTCTTGTGGGCTGACGTTGCACACACAATCGTCAACATTTACACCCCAAACGGTGCACATGAGCATCAGGAATTTTTCTCATTGGTCAAATCCCTCCCACTACCCCCCAATTCTTTCCTAGTTGGCGACATGAACTGTTGGCTAACCTCACCAACGGACCAGTGGCTGCCATCACCCCACGCCCCACAGGGTCACGTAGAACTACGCGTTCTAAAAGCCACCCTTGGGTTAGTAGATGCGCTGCCACGACATGCCCCACTGCTTGAAAACCTAATGTGTCCCCACATCCACAACGGCCAATTAAGGTCCATGACCCACATCAACCTTATTCTAAAACCGGCGAAATTCCAACCCCACATCTCCCACTTCAAAACAACAAAAATGGAATTCTCCAACCACCGACTGGTCTTGATAATATACCACTTACCCATCACAGTTGCAAAGGCCCCACATTGGTGCAAAATCCGCCCCCCCCGAGCTCGCATCACCAGGATTTTCCACATGGGTGGAAGAGGCAACTTTGGCAAAATCGTTTGTTGCACCATTTTGTGCGGACCCCAATTCCACGTGGGCAACTTTCAAAGAAGACACCATCCACCACTATCGCCATCTCTCCTCCAGATGCTCACGAGCCACATCATCGGTTATCTCATGCGCGCTGGCAGAATTGGCCCACTTGGAGTCCAACATTCCAGCCACAGGATATAGCCCTGCATGGGGCCAGAAGTGGGCGGAGGCAGCCGCCCACCTCAACGCACTTGAAAGGCAACACAAACATCAGGTTTGTGTCCAATACAGGGCCACATGCATCACTAAAGGTGACAAGTGCACCGCATACTTCTTTAAAAAAATTTTCCCACCATGGCAGAGCGTGGCCTTCACACAGGTGTGAAGATTGGATAATTCCATTGTGGACACACCAGCTGAAGTGGCAAAAGAAATGCAAAGATATTACTCCAAGTTATACTGAGCTGAACCAATTCAGCTGGCTGAAATGATGGAATTTCTCGACCGAGCTCATATCTGCACCATTTTCTGATACCCAGAGATAAATTTAATTACTCCAAACGAATTATGGACAGCCATTCGCAGTGCGCCAAACCAAAAATGCCCAGGCCCAGATGGCATTCCATATGAGTTCTACAAAAAATATTTTAAATATATATCCCTATTGCTGCTAGCCTCACTCAACCAAAGCCTGTTGGAAACGTGCCCCCTACCAGGAGGACATGAGGCCTTTACTGTCACACTCTTCAAGAAAGGGGATAGGCTTGACTTAGCTAACTGGCGCCCCATTTCTCTAACAATCACAGACACTAAAATTTTAACCAAAATCATGGCTAACTGTTTAGGGACTGTAGCATCTGCCACCATCTCCCCAGAACAATTTGGTTTCATCCCCAGAAGGTCGATTTGGGATAACGTGCACTCTGTGGCTAATGTGTGTCAGTTCACAGCCTCTGGGGCACTTGTATTCTTGGACCAACAAAAGGCCTATGATAGAGTAAACTGGGAATACCTAAGGGCCTGCCTCCATCAATTCCGCCTACCCCCCCCCGCTTTATAAACTGGGTGATGCTGCTCATGGAATCTTCAACAATGGCAGTGTGTGGCCCAGGCTTCCTAATGGAAGTGATCCGCCCTCAAAGGGGCTTACAACAAGGGGACCCCCTCAGCCCACTCTTATACAACTTCAGCCTTTACCCACTACTGCGAAATGTGAATACCCACCTCACTGGGGTCCATGTGCCAGGCCAAACCCCAGTCAAGATGATGGCATTTGCAGATGATTGCGTGGTGGGGGTGTCTAATAACAAAGATGCACGCGCGCTTGAAGCTCTCATCCAGGAATATTCCCGGGTAAGCAACGCGGCACTGAACGCCTCCAAAACCGAAATCATCATCCTTGGTCGATTTCAGAACTGCTGGGCCCCAGCAAGTAGTTCCCAACCCAGCCCATCTGCTCGCCCATGTCCACGCCTTACTAACTCAACACACACCGCTCCACTGGTGCTCCCCTTTGTGCCACGTCCTACCATAGGACTGGTACGCCATCTGGGCGTGTGGACGGAGGCAGGCGGATACGCGTCAGCAGTAATGGAGTGCCATATACTGGACAACGTGACGAAGCGAATCGCCTCTCTCAGAGCCCACCCTACTACCCTCACTGGCAGGGTTGTTCTTGCCAACTCTATGCTCCTATCCAAAGTCTGGTTCGGAGCCCACGCTATCCCCTTCTCCCCAAGCTTCTTCTAATCCCTGTATGCTTTGCTGCAAGGATGGCTTTGGTCAGGCCGCCCTCCACCAGTACGGCTAGAGGTCATGTTTGGCCCTCAACATCATGGTGGCATGGGCCTGCTTGACTTTAAAGCCCATGCTGCCAAGATCCTGGGCGCCTGGATCGTGGCCATCACCGCTCCTACACTCCCATCCCAACACTGGTCCCGCGCAGCCCGCTCCAACTTCTCCCTAGCCTTGGGCCTCAACAATTCATCAAACCCCCACTCCCTGATGAAATACCTCGCATCACACACATTGGCCACAGGTCCTCACGGGACTAAAACCCACTACAAACGAATCCTACTCTCCATGTGAAGCGCAGAGTGGAGAATTCATATTAGTGGACATACAACCTGAAGAGGCCGCCCCTCTCCTCAGTTCACACAAGAGGTACAGGGGCTACCCATCCATGATGGCGTGATCCCCATTCGACCCCATGTCCTATCCAGGGTGGACTGCCTGGACATGATGGACATCCCTTATTCCACTGAGACCCAAAAGACTATCTGGAAATACGCACACCATCCTCTGTTGCAGCCTCAAGTCCGCTCCCATGTGTGGCGCTGCCTGAGGCGGGTGTATCATACAGCTGAGCGCTCTAACGCTTTACACTTATCCTGTGCCGTGTGTGGCCAGTATGGAACGCTGTTCCACCGCCTGGAGAAGTTCCCCACCTCTAAAGTGATATGGCGCGAAGTCCAACGTCTGCTAGGCCAGGATCAAACGCATCCCTTCAGTCTGTCAAGAGATTTGTTTGCTTAATCAATGGCCTCCCCCTCCCACCCTCCCTCCATGCTCTGGTGGTTGCAATCGCCATGTGGACTATCCACACAATTGTCTTGGATGCCATTGCTGGCTCCATCCCCACCCTCCCTGAAGCTGTCCACAGATTCTGGTCTCATCTAGTGGACCACTTTCAAGCGTGGATGTTTGGATATCTCCCACCGCGTCGCTGACAGCTGGTCTCCTCCTGGTTCCCAGTCTGGTTCATCAAATCAGACCCCTTCCTCCACACGTTTTCAGTTGTGGCTACGGCCCCTTCACACGTTCCCTCCCCCTCCTCATAAGTGGCGTTCCCGCTGGCAACAAGAGATAGCATCGCGTCTCTGGGGTGCCTCCCCTGGTACTAAGTCTTGTCTCGTCTGAGTCATATTTGGAAGTGTCCATCCCATGGTCAGCCTTCCCCGCAATAAATTTTAATTTAAATTTAATACAACTTGGAGTAAAGCCGGTGCACTTTAGCTGATACCTCCTCTATCATATCCGTGATGATAGAATCCAGCCTGAACCAGTGTACTGGCCATGGTAGTTTTTAAGATAGTAAACTGGAGGATTAAACAAAGTAGAACAAGTTATGTATGCCGCTATATATTTTTCTTTATATTAATCACTTATATGGTGTTGGTGTTCTCTTACCAATACATTCAGGGGGAGATAACCCAGATAAATTTTTCACCATGTAGGTTATAACATGCAGTAGGAGCTATTCGTTCAAAGTGATCCACTTAAGACACAGTGCGCTTAATGATGGCAGAGGCTGAATGGGATCTCTGCAATAATATGTAACTGTCATGGTTTATTGTATGCATTTTAAAATTTGCCAAGTATTCAGAGGATCATCACAGAAAGAAATCTTAAAATCTAAATGGAAAAGTATTTTTCCCAACTACTAAATTTCAGTGGGGCTAGAAATATCAAGAGAAGTTTACTTAGTCTAGGCGCCTGTTCATGTGGTTACTACAGAGAAAATGACACTAAACCTAGCTGGTAAAATAAATATTCAATTTTTTAGTACTAGATGGTCCCAACCCGAGGGGGGGATTCATCAATGTTGAATATTCAATTTTTGTGTTTGTAAAAGTTAAAATTTTGGGACAAAAAGCTAAGTGAAAAAGTATTAGAATACATCGATGAATCCCCCCTTGGGTTGGGACCATCTAGTACTAAAAAAAAAAGTATTATAATTATGTTCAACATAGACATGAGAGATCATTGTGTATATGAGAGCAATCTATGTTTGTAAGGGGTGATTTTTTAGGTTTAAAATTATAGAGGTCCAGGGTTGCTTTCAGAACTTAAAATCAACGTTAGATTATTGGTCCACTACTGATGAAGGCTATGGATTAGCTGTTTTATTAACCTAACAGTTTTTCTCCAATAACAAAAGAGTTAGAGGAAAGAATAATGCAAGATTAGCAAAAAAATGCTAGGTAACCTGTGCACAGTTTGTTGCATACACGCTGGTGACTGTGTGCATCTCGGCATACCAAGAGAAAGCAGCAGCCAGTATATAGCCATTCAAATATGATTTTTAAAAATAGCTTATAAATACTGGGTCTCATGTACTAGCACACCACAGTGCTATGACTAATAGTAAAATGTAGAGATAAGAATGCTAAAACAAGCCTCCTCCTCTTGCAGACAGTGAATTTCCTGTTTTGCCAGGGTGTCTACTTAGAGATTTCACAAGAAACTCAAATTTTTGGCCCATGACAGTAAGGACCTGATTGTTAGGACCAGAGGAATGTCAAAAGAGTGTCTATAGCTCTCCAGTATCCAGAGAGGTGGTGCACAGTGCACAGACACAAAGCCAAGGAACTCTTCATCATTATTATTGGAATTATAACCCCTCAGGGGGTGCTAAAGCTAAAGAAACACATGGAAAGGGTGTTCAACATGGTATATATTAATAGAAAGTGACCAACCACAAGACTTGGGGGACGCCAACGAGTAGTCCATATTCAAGAAGTAATCTGGCTAAAGGGCTTGTGTTCCTTGATCTGGAGGGAACTAGGGTGGCTTAGCAGTGCACCAGCTGAAAATGTTTATTTTATGTAAATAAAATGGCTGATGTTGTTAGACCTCCCCAAAGAGGTCTGCACACAAATTTCGCCCAAGCTAACATAAAAAGATGTAAACTAACAAGATAATTAATAAAGAAGATGACCAACAAGGTAATTTGGTCTTGAGAACCATACTTTTAGCAAGGGGAGGTGATTCATCAATTGGGTAAAATGGTTCTAAGCCTAAAGGAGCCAATCAGCACACTCCACCATCATCCAGGTACTGTAGCTCAAGAATGAACAAACTTGAGTGATTGATTGCAAGCTGAGGCGTCCCAATTTGGAAATGTTATTTATAGAATGTTTTTGAACCCCCATTCTCTGAGCAACTGAACTGAGCCATTATTGTTTAGAAGGTGGCTCGTTTTAAAGCCATTGCCATAACACATAACTGGGCATCTTGCACTACCCCTGAACCAACCTGGGCATATCTGGCCTGCATCCAGCGTTGGTCCAAGGTGTACCTAAAGTCAGGGAGATCCTGTAACTTGACCTTTTTTGACTCTTGACGCCAAGCCTTGTCATGCCAATTATTCCCTTCAATAAAGTCATGTAAACATGACTGGGAGCCCAAATTAGCATTGGTGATCTATGCACCGTTCCAATGGAACCATACTAGCCATCAAGCAACTAGTATAATGATTGTCCCTAAACTCCACATCTAATGAGTTTTAAGCTATTTAAGTAGGAGCATGATGGCCATGATGCTTAAAATACTAGAAAAAAAAAAAAAAAAAACAAAATGGAAAATTGATGTTTTTCTTTAGAATAAAAGATAAAAATTAAAAAAACAAAATATCCAGTATCCTCACAAGTGAGGACACTGGCTTATAAGGGAGTTATGCACTGGTGGGCGGTAGCACTATTCAATGAATACCTATTACTTTGATTACTTTTCATTTATATAATATTATTAAATGCGTGCATTGGAAGGGTTATAATTGCAAATTATTGCAAGGATTTGAGTAGGAGTGTGATAAGCATGTCATAATTGTCTGGGCACTAATTAATATATTCAAATCTTTTATAAATTTAACAAAATATGACGTGCTCCACCCATGGTAGCCCAGTGTTCAATCTGCACCATGGGAAAAGAAAATAAATATTGGCAAAATATAAGAATGGAAGATCCAGAATAAAAAACAGAAAGTAAATCTTATGCCAAAAATTCTATAGATAATACCACAAAACTTAAGTAAAAGATAACTAAAATTTTAGGCTTCAGAAATGGCTGAGAACTTGGGAAAAAGGGTTAGGTATAGATGAATTGCTTAGATGTAGAAAGGGATTTTTGGCGGTGTGTCTGATTAAATTCTTTTTATAAGAGTCTAATCCTCTCAATATACAAACCACAAGGCAATATTGGGATGGGGGCAGATGGTAAGGAAGAGGTTAGAAGGCAATGGGGAGCCATACGCTACCTTTTACCCAAGCTTCCAACAAGGTGGACTTCCAAGGCGCCATTGTCACATGGTAAATTCAGCCTGAGAGGGGAAATTGATGTTTCAATGATGTAATAGTTGTAAGAAAATGGAAGATAAAGCGTTCTCTCCTGAGAAGCAAGTGAGAAACTGGGTGCATCAGCGCATGATGTGGACTTTATGAGATGTGAAGGGTTTGTTGAAATTTGATCTAACCATTTATTCCGATATTTTATTTAATTTAATTTAAATCTGTGTCTTAGATGATAATTTTGATTTCTTGGCCATGGTGCCAAAATTTATCTGTTGATCTAATTTACAATAGATTGCCTTGATGCCAATGTCAATTTGTCAAATTAAGTTATGACAGGTTACCTTTCCCATGCGCCTACGTTTTTATATGTATCTAGTAATTGATAGGATCTATTTCTATTGATTTACTTAGGACCCAACAAGAGGGCTACTAGGGATCAAATATTTACCACTCCACTGGCAATATTCCCAAATCACTTACTATCAAGTTACAAGGCTTTATGTAGTCAAAGATCTAATCCCTTTTTACTTATGTTATTTTCTTCCTTTCTCTGCTGCCATAGAAATAACTGATAAGGGTTTTGTCCCCAAAATTCCATGCAATTCATTTATATCATTTTCTAGAATAACTATGCACTGGTTGATATTCTAATGTGTAATGTTTATGATGGTAATGGAAAATTAATTGGGATTTACTTTTCACCTAGCTTGTTTAAGCTTTATAAAAACTTTGGTGGTAAAATCTTTTTGAAATTATTGTAGGGTTACTATATTCATAAAGTTCTTAGTATCTTATATGAAGTATCAGATGGTCCAGTTGTATGAGTCTCCTAAGCGTTGAATACAACATTTAGTGCTCACTATGGGGCCACTTTTGGTACCCTGTTTTTAGCTACAAAAGCAATAAAATGTAATACTTAATGATTGTTAGGCAACTTGATGTATATTTCCTATGATGAACCAGACTATGAGAAGGTGTTGTATTAATGCAGAGGCGTCATATTTCTACTGCTTAGGGTATACACATAATAAAAAGGTACTGTTTGTGGGCAGTGACTTTGAACCAGAACTATCAAGAACTTTATATACTGAAATAGGTGTTATTGAAGAAGTAAGAGAGCATCCTGTAGTCTTAAATACTGCCAGGGACTCATATAATCGCTAAATTAATTCTTTTGGGTAAGCTTTCATATCTTACACTAGTATAAATCCCTTAAAAAGGTAATTCTCCTCTAGATATTATCCCTCTACCACCGGTCTCATTATAACTTTCCCTAGTTATCAAACAGCACTTCAAAAATGGTAGATTAAAATGCTGATATCTGAATTGGTCCAAGGAAGCAAAATCTAGGGCTTGGAGCATTTTCCTGAAAAGATGTAATATGCCAAACATAATAAAATACAGGCGAATAATCCTTTAAAAATATAAAGACTCTATTATTGATGTTTTAGCTGGCACAGAGCAACATAGAATAATATGTCAAAATAAAATAGGAAGCAATAAAGTAATTGAGGCCACAACATCAGTGGCCAAAAAATTAGGGAATGAATAATGCGCTTTCTGAGATTAATGAAATTAACTTAATAGCAATTTAGTTCATATGGTCACTAAATATAAGAGCTGAGGCTTCATGGAAAATTACCTACTATAATGATCAAATCTGCTAACTACTTATTAGTGGATTAAAATATTTGATAAATAAATTATAGAATCCGGATGGTTGGTCAAACCAATTACAACAGGAGGCTAAGCCAAGTTCTAGCATCTTGGCCCTATTTGCTGAAGCTAAAGTCATAATGAACCAAAGGAAAAGCAGTTCCCTCATCACTGAAATATATTGGGGGTGAAAACTATATGAAGCCTGGTCCAATTTCAGGGGCAGGAAATAAAGGATTTATATTCTCAGTTGGTTTAGTCAATCTAGAAGCAGTGGAAGGCTGAACAAAAATTTATGATGGAATGGCAACACCTTACTAGCATAGTAAAGCAACTCTGTCAGGATCTCAAGTGTACTATGTGTAAGCATAGAGAAGCGCATTGCCAAGCTGACTCATTGGATTACAAATTCTGATTATTCTATGGAAGAAGTTGTGGCTACTGTGCCACATATTAACTGCTGTACCCCTATTAGCTGCTAGCACCAGCCATGCATGTCAGCTGCCACTTTCGTTGACTCTGACTCACAAGTTAACTTTTTTGCCTTCTCCTTCATTGATCCCCATCAACTTGCCCAAGTTTTATAAGCATGGAAATATCTATACCTTCATATGATTATTTAGAATTACAATGCGAAATACCATTGACCATACCAAAATGACCACGCTAATGAATTTTCCAAATCCTTATAGTCAGGAGTTAGTTTTGCAGAAAACAAAAGAATTCAGCATGTATTAACTTAACAGCAAAAATAATATTTCTGATGAATTTGGTGAGGTGGAACTGATAATAGATTAGAATAATATTTCTTAGCTACTGAATTCAATTTAATGAAGAAGTTTTTTACCTTCCTGATCAATTTTACTATGAGGCTCATGTACTGTATGAGGCCAAGGTACTGAGACCTTATGATGCTAAGGCCTCTTTCCACCATGCCTGCGTGCCTCATAGGTAATTGAATTGGGCCATGTCACCTATTTTAAGTTCTAGTACCACATTATTAAAATGGTGAATTACTCCGTTGCTGCACCTTTAATTTTGGTGCTCATTATACTAAGCTTTCCAAGAAAGAGTCAAGTATTCATTTACTGACTTCCAATACTGAAAAAGACTTAATATAAGCTATAACATAGTAGAAATGGTATTCTAAATCCAAAGAAAGTTCAAAAAATCCCAGTTAATGGAATTAAGATGACAGAACGTGACCTTTTAAGTGAAATGGCATAAATGAACATGATATTGAGGTTGCAATGCCTCCATCTCCACAGATTAACAATGTATTATATAATTCCTTGAGTTAAGTGAATACTTTTTGTCAAGATTCTGATATGACTGAATGATAGGGCCAAAATAATTATGGAAGATCAGCTATAATTTGCCAACAATAATTATAGAGTTTGAGTATTCAAGCACCTTGCAATGAGTTGAGATTGGGTTGAATGGATACTATTGAATTGCCTATGAACTAGGCGATAAGGTAATGTTGACAAAAAACAAATAATGAAATGTTGAAATGTGATGAATATCAAGTAAATTGCCTCAAACTAAGGAGATTGTGGATTTAATGAATAATAAACTCTTCTAGAACTAATAAGAATATGGCAGAAAGAATAGGATAATCCCAAGTGTCAGTGCTGACCAAAGTTGCTGGGATATAAGCGAGATGAGGAGATTGAGAGGAGGGAATTTTTTGAGTAGTGAGAGGTAGAAAAAGCAGGCGGACTAGGAAGGATCTATTGAGATTATTGTATTAAAAATAAAGAAGTGTTTTTGGGGAAATTGTCCCTTTTATTATAACTATTTGTTTAGGTGTGTTCTGAGGGACCAACAATCTTCATATCATCCATTCCAATTGCTCATTGGGTTGACCTTGTGCAAAAACCCATATGGTGTATCTTAACAATTCTACTCATTTCATAACACTCTTGAAATTCAGAACTTCAACAGCTTAGATAATCACTTTGAGTGCACTTAAGTAGATATTAACATGTAAAATGTACTTTTTTGAGCAATCATGGACAGCAGAAAACCCATCAACATAGTTTATTCAAAGCTAATAAAGATTTGAAGACTGGACCTGATTATGCCTACAGAAAGGAAAATGGCACCCTGGGCTCTAATGCAACTACTTTCCTTAGGAGCGTATAGCCTTTGCCACTGTGGTTTGGTACAAAAGTATTGTTTGCTTCAGCTATCGTTTTACCTCATGATTTTTATAATTTACTTATTAGGTATCTCTTTTATGAGGAAATATGGGCTGAAAGACAATTCTGAGGGCAATATTTTGATATCAGGTGGCCAACACGTTCCCTGTATTTTACTCAGGAATTCCCATGATGATGAACTTAACAAAGTTGGCATGGTTATTGAAATTATAATTAATCCCACTGAGAATGTGTTGCTGATGCTAGATGAGGAGATGGTGTATTTTTTGACAGCGTTAGCTCATGGACTAGAGGACATTGTGCATACTGTGCCTATGCGGCTTTCAGTGCTAATGAAAGTTAATCTACCTTCCAGCTTGAGTCCATCTCACAATCTTTTTTAATTGTAATAATGAGTCTAATGAGGAAATTATTCCCATTGAACATCATAAAGGTGGCTGAAGCCCCTTAACTTAACCTCAACATTTTTTAAAGTCCAATGGGATTCCACTCTGCACTGGACAAAAGTGTACTATTAAACTAGGGCTCAGTCCTCTCATCAGAATGAATAATACTTTGAAACTTACTGAATAGTTGTATGTTATGATCCTCCTAACTATCTGATTAATAAAAATATCTTATTGTTGCATCTGGTGCTATTTATCCTCACCAGGGAGAAATTAAGTTGTCTATGGAAAACACCTACTCTTATCCAGCGCACATTCAGAAGCCTTAGATAGTTGCCTATGCTTATTTGCTACCTGGCCTAGCAACCTCATTGTTATAGTTACATCTAGCCCCCGCTCATTTCTAGACTGGAATAATTGGTCAAGTTATAGAAAAGTTGCAATTTGGTTTTTATAACCATTCTATTATTTTATTCTATATTTTTAAATCTGTAAAGAGGTGAAAGTTTTTATTTCTCAGGCCTTAATGCCAAAATCAATCTATTGAATTATCTATAATGGATTGTCTCAACGCCAATGTCAATTCAAAAATTAATTTATGATGGATTAAGGGAGGGTACCCCAGTGGTATAGTATGGACATAAAGATCAAAGCTTCTCAAGTTCAATCCCAGAAGATGAACTTTGGGTAAAGGACAATTATGACTGTGTTGGCATTGCGCACCAATGCCTGAACTGAGATAGCAAATAGCAAGGCGTCCATGGAGTTTCTGGCCTATAAGAGCACCGTGTGCGACGGTTTTCTGGGTTTTAACATCCTTTCCCATTAATCTAATTCCTCATTAATTGGAGCAGTATTATCAACAGTTCATCCCACATCACATAAATTTAAAATTTAGCATACAAGTTATGGTGGATTACCTTGCCCATGCGCCCACATATTTATATGTAGCTAGTTTTTTAGATAAATTACTATCTTTTTTAGCCCTAGGTGGTCCCAACCTACAGGGGGATACACTGATCTTAGATTAAATTACTAACAATTTTTATGGGCCACGACAAGAATAAGCTACTGAGGGTCAGATTCTTACCATTCTAATAACAATATCCCCAAAATCACTTACTGTTAATTTA
Source organism: Massospora cicadina (assembly GCA_022478985.1). Taxonomy (NCBI): domain Eukaryota; kingdom Fungi; phylum Entomophthoromycota; class Entomophthoromycetes; order Entomophthorales; family Entomophthoraceae; genus Massospora; species Massospora cicadina. Next base: position 10,251 of record JAKSZP010005819.1, on the reverse strand, counting down.
AAAGTTTTTATCATCCTAAATTAAATCCCTTTTTATTATATTTTCTTCCTTGCCCTGCTGACGCAAAAGCGGTTGTTAAAGATTTTGTAAAGCACATGTTTGTGCCAATATATGACAAAAAGAGTTGGGTAGCACAGCTATGTCTGACCACATGACTGATAATTTTGCGGCGAACCACCCCTGAAACTGCGCGCCATTTCCAGAATCATGACATATTCACGGACTAAGGTTCCAGCAATGCTGCAAGCAAGCAGTAAGGCCTGGCCCCAAGATAGTGCTGTGAATGAGGCCAATGCCTGGTCCAGCTCACTTGTTGAGCTCATCATTCTGGTTATTCTGACTGATATTCCATTTTAAAAAAACTAAATATAAGCAAGCAATCTGAGACTTTATTGTGATTTTCTTATTGAGAAAACTAAACTGTATTTACAGTTGCCATTTCCTCATTTTAAAACATTTTTAATAGTTTTCATTATTAAAACCCTAGATTAGGTTTTTTAGTGACATCCAAATTGTTGCTCGTGAAAGTCTCATATCCCACATGAATATTTGGAGGATTTGAGACACCAGTCATTTGATACACTGGATCATTCCTCGTTCTCAAATCCCCAAATCCTTACCTATGATTTCCATCTCTAGTGGGTTTTCTGATTGGTCTGAATTTTTAAATTTTACCTCCAAATTCATGTTCAAATTTGAACCAATATTCATGAGGTCAATGTGCAGATCAGGATGGCCCCAATCCATCACATCACCCCCTTGTAAATCCAGAAACTCTCAGATTTTCTCAGGGCAGCGTGCACACTCCTCTGGTGTTTTCCAGGTTGCTTCCTCCACCAAATATCCTTTCCATTTTACTAGAAATTGCTGGCGACCCATAACCCAACGCTCCCTCAAAATTTTCTCAACCTCATATTCTTGGTTGTCCTCCTCCCGTGGGTTCAGTGGCCTGGACCACTCTGGTCCCCACCCTTGAAATCCTTGAAGTTGTGAACCATGAATAACTGGATGGGCCCTCAACCCTTCTGGGAGGTTCAATTCAAATGCCACCTTGTTAACAACCCAAATCACCTTATATGGGCCTAAGAACTCAGTTTAAGTTTCCAGCTCTTCACCAGTACCACATAATTCTTTGACGCCACCAATACCCAAATTCCTGGAGCAAATGATGGTTCTGGCGCTCTTTGTCAATCTGCATACCATTTTTGCCATGCTGTGGTGCAATCCAGGTTGTTTTCAATTTCCTTCCAATTTCTGTCATCCTTCAGGATAATTCGTCCAACCCCTGGCATACTCCACCATTTTGTTCCCCATCCAACGCTGTATTGGATCCATGATTAGCAAAAATGGTGACAATTCTGTCGAGAATTGGTGGTGGTTATTGTAAACAAACTGAGCGAGTCTGATCCAGGTAACCCAATTTTTTTCCAATCTGAGATATAGCATGATAGTTATTGCTCCAATATCTGGTTTACCCTCTGTGTTTGCCCATCAGACTGGGGATGGTATGCTGGAGCCCTACGTGCGCAAATCTTCAAATTACTGAGCAGACTTGACCAGAAATTTTGATACAAATTGGGGACTGCAATCTGAAATGATCTCTGCCAGTAGGCTATGACTGGTGAATATCTCATCAATAAAAACCCTTGCAGTGTCTTTGGCTGATAATTTTGAGGTACATGGGAAAAACTCAGTGTATTTTGTTGACTGATTGACAACAACCATTATTGCATCCTTCCCCTAGCTTTTAGGTAACCCTGTTATAAATCCAAACTAACTTACCCCACCAGCTGACTTGGAATTTGGAGTGGGACTAATTTACCTGCGGGCTACTTTTGTGAGGGCTTTGAATGTGCACAAACCAAGCACTCCACCACATGTTTTTTGATACCCTTTTGCAGTCCATTTCATGAATAATTATGTTGCATCAAGTCAATCATATTTACAACCTCCAGATGTCCCACCAATGGGTGGTCATGTGATGCCTGCAGCTCTTCCCACTTCAGTGATGGGTTTGGAACCCATATTCGTGAGTAATGATATATAATTTCATTTTTCTTTTTCTTATGTACAATGATGGCTGTGTCATTGTCCCTCCACCGTTTCCACCCATAGCCACTGCCCAAATAATGTCCTTCTTTGCTTCCTTTGAATCTCCCCTTCCAGTTCATCTTCCTCACTCACCATCATGGCAAATTGGTCTGCCTGTAACATAATTACTGTGTTATACTTTTCGAACTCAGCCTTCTCATATGCTAGACCCACATCTCAGCTCAACCAATCTGCTATGGTGTTAACAGCTTTCAGATGGTATTCCAACTTGAAAAGCATACTGAGCCAGCTCCACGTGCCAACAGGCTTGGCGCTTGTTCATTTTCCTGGGCTCTCAGTAATGCTCCAGTGCCTGATGGTCTGTACATACTATAAAAGGATGATGGGCGTACAACAAGTGGTGTTGTCACTCCTGCAGCGCTGAAACCACCGCCAGCAGCACCTTGTCATACATCAGGTGATTTTTTTCTGCTGGAATCATTTTACAGCTGAAATAACACACTGGGTGCTCCAATCCGTCCTCCCCCTTCTGTAAGAGCACTGCTCCCACAGCAAAGTTTAAGGCGTCCATCTCAACCACTAAAGGTTTTCCTGGATCTGGATTGGCAAGGACCAGAGCCAAAATGAGCTTCTCTTTCAGAAGGTTGAATGCCCACTCCTCTTCTCCCCCATATTAATGGTACATTCTGCGTTAGTTTCATAAGTGGCAAGGCTAACTTTGATAGATTCTTGATGAACCGCCTGAGGAAATTTACCATCCCCAGAAAACTTCTTACACCTGTCTGATTGGTTGGAGCCTTCCATGCGCGCACCGCCTGGAACTTATTTGGGCATACCCCCAAGCCTTTTCTGAATATCATATTCCTTAGAAATTTGACCAATTTCTGGTTAAACTCACATTTTGAAGGCTTCAGCTGTAATTTTGACCTAGCCAATGCCTTCAGGACCTCCCGCACATTCTGTACATAAGCCTTCTTGGAACGTGAAAACACCAGGATGTCATCCATATAAGTGATACAACACCAACCAAACAACTGACAGAGTACTTACTCAATCATTTGTTGAAACACTGCCGGGCATTGTGCATCCCAAACGGCATAACTTGGTATTGGAACATTCCAAGGTGGCATTTGAATGCTGTGTATTTTTTATGCTCCAGTCTCACAGGTACCTGGTTGAATGCATCTGCCAAATCAAGCTTAGTGAAAATGTTGCATCTTGTGATCATTGGCAAAGTATCTTCCATTAGTGGCATTGGGTAATGATCTGGCTTCATGACCGCGTTTAACCTCTGGTAGTCCATGCACGGCCATAACTCTCTGCTTACCTTGGGCACTAGCAACACTGGAGATACCACAACTAATTTTGATGGCTCAATCAAACCTTCACTCAACATTGTATTTATATGGTCCTCCAATGCGGCCTTGGCTCATTCATTCAACGGATAAGCTGGGCATCCACGTGGAAGTTCTGACCCTTCCTTAAGCTGGAAAGAGAATGCAAATGGCCCTGTGGGTGAAATGGCAAATCCCTTTTTGGACCAAAGACCCCCACAAAATCTTAGTATTCTACAGGTAAGACCTTTTCCTGCATGGCCCCCAGGGTTTGAGGCTTATCTAACTTCTAGTTTCCCACTAACAGCCTCCACCTCATCTGTGGACCCCTCCTTGGGTACAAGGTTATGGCACTGGAAGGCATTTTGATCTGGGGTCTGAACTGATGCCACCACCGCATCCCAAACACTACTGGGTGGGTCAAGTTCTCAATCGCACAAAACTGCATCCAGAACCTGAATGGGGCATGCTGTACCTTCACTGAAGGGCATATGCACCATGACAGCACCCTCTATGAGGCATCAGCAGTACCACCTCCAGTCCTTCCTGCACCTGCAGCTTCAAACGCTCTGCCAATGCCAGTTCAACATAATTCTCTTATGCCCCAGTATCTATCAGGGCCATTGCCCTTTCCATTCCCCCATCCATATGCAACTCTATGGGGATAAACAGTCAAGAATAAAACAAAGAAGGCAATTTGTTTTTTGAATGAGTCTTTCACACGCTAATTGGCTGATGGAAATTTTGACATATTCCCTTGGCACCCTCCCCCTTGAACGTTTCCCACTTTTCTTAAGGCTGTGTGCCACCCCCTTGATTGGAAATGCCACTTAATGGGGTTCTGTCCCTTTCCCGGTGACATTGATTCCTCCTGCTGGTCCCATGCCATTGCTAATTGTTTTTCAACTTGAACTGCTAAGGCCACTTCCTCCCCCAGCATAGCTTGGACCTTTGCTGCTGCCAAGGTTCCAGAAAATCTGCCTGCAACTCCTGATGGAACATTTGTGAGGATTGGAAATACATAACCTGAGCTGCCTTTGCCAGCAGATGGAAAACCTGCACATACTCCTCTATAGAGCTATGACCCTGGCTTACTGTTAAAAGCGCCAAACAGGCCTCATATTTTGCCTCATCCAGACATGCCGCCCGGTTGATCAACTCCACACACTCCTCCATGAAATTTGGCAAACTCTCCTGTTCTTTGATAGTTTCTGGAACCATCCTGTTAATTCTGGGGATAATGCATCCACCATCTGGGCTAGTTGGAGTGTGAGAGGGAATACCCTCTCTGTCACCTGTGCCAACCATGCCTGGAAGTGGATCTGCACAATGACTTGGTAAAGTTTGTCCAATGCCTCCAAGGATAACGCTACCTGACTGGTGGGTGATTTAGGTTGCACCTGGACTACTATAGTTTGCTGAGTTGTTGCCCTCCATAAACATCCCACTTCACATAGCGAAAATGCCAACGAAAATTTCACCATAACCATGGTCAAGAGATGTTGGTTCCATTCCTCTCTGTTGGTAACCACCGATTCTTTATGGGGCACCCACAAGATGGAGAGAAAGGTATTTGAGTTTTGTTTTATATAACACACAGGTTCATGCCAATACATGACAAAAGAGTTGGGCAGCACAAGACATGTCACCGACCACATGAATGATAATCCCATTGAGAACCACCCCTGAATCTATGTACCATTTCCAGAATTTGCAAAGTATTTGCGGACTAAGGTTCTGGCGATGCTGCAAGCAAGCAGTAAGGTTTGGCCCCAAGATAGTGCCACAAACAAGGCCAATTCCTGGTATAGCTCACTTGTTGATCTCATTGTTCTGATTATTCTGACCAATATTCCTTTTTAAAAAATAAAACTAAATTTTAAGCAAGCAATCTGATACTTTATTGTGATATTCTTTTTGAGAAAATTAAACTGTATTATCAGTTGTCATTTCCTCATTTTTAAAGCATTTTCAAAATTTTAAATTATTAAAACCCTAGATTAAGTTTTTGAGTGACATCCAAATTATTGCTTGTGAAAGTCTCATATCCCACATTACAAAAAATTCAGAGGATTTGAGACACTGGTCATCTGATACACAGGATCAGTCCTTGTTCTTGAAACCCAAATCCTTACCCATGATTTCCATCTCTAGTGGGTTTTCTGTTTGATCCAACTTTTTAAACCTGACCTCCAAATTCATGTGCAAATTTGAACTGATTTGCATGAGGTCAATGTGCAGATCAGGCTGGCCCCAATCCATCATAGCTTTGTTCCCAATAATTCAAGCTAATGATTTCTACCATTTTTAGAAAAACTATATGCTACTTGGTACTTTATTATTTAGTTTTATTGTGATGGAATTTAGATTAATGGGATCTTTTCTTTCACCTAGTTTTTTAAGTGGCCTGATAAAAACTGTTGACAATATATTAATTAACTTTGTTTTTGGGTATACATCTTCCTACATTTTCCTTTATCCTATTATAAAAATATGACCTTTGTAGTTGTAAATCAAGCCTCAGCACCAATTACAACAGTCAGTTTGGTAGAAATAGGTGCATTTGGGGCTTATTTTTGGGCATTATAGGTTTGGGTTTGTTAATTTCATTTCCCTTTGATTCACTTTAGAATATGTGGACAAAGTTGGATAGAGGTAATTCCTGGGTAGTTGATTGGACTCAGGGATTCTAATCATATTCCTCCATTGAGATTACATGGAGTTCAGACATCTTGAGGGATCAGGTATTTAGTAAATTAACAATCTTTAATTTCCTCAAAAATTCTGGGTAGCAATTTTGGGCTTGGGTTTTTTGAGGATTTAAGATCCAATAAATCTTCAATCTTCATTTTCTTCAGGTAGTTGAGGGTAACATTTAGGCATATAATTTCTTTGATGTTTTATATTTGTCATCCTATTCCTTCAAAAGTAAAGTCAACTGATCAGCTTTGTCTGAGAGGGCTTCATCCACATTTTGAATTTGTCATAGAGTTTTTTGAGTTGGTATATTTTCAATTGCAGGTTGCACAGGCATTTAGGGATGAGGAGAATTAGACAGGTGAACTAGAAGATTAAGTTAAAAGATTAAGGTAGGTGGCTTGGACCAGATTTGTTGCTCTCCTCAATAAGGCAATGCTCACCTGATGAACAATCTGGCATTGAACACAAGGGGCTTGGCATTGGCAGAAGTGATGCATAGGCTGGCCACAAATTAAGCATTGAAGGTTGTTGTAGGGCTGCTGTGTCAGGCAAACAGCAAGTAAGAATTAGAATGGCCTGCCAGCCTAGGTGCCAAAGCACTTAAATGGCAAACCAGAATGCCGAAGGCACTGCTGCTGGTACAGCTGATATGGAACTGGAAAGGTATTTTCCCAATAACTGCCAGTGAGCCAGAATCTTGTACAGGCACATAATGCAATACCAGACGAGTATGGCCACTAACCCTGAGGGGAGTGTGAGGGTCAGCGGAATAGGCGGTTTATTTTTCAACATAACAAAAACTAGATTTTTAGGAAAGGGTTTTTAATGGAAAATTTAGGAAAGAAGAATCAACCAACAATTTTCTCAGTACAATGTAACTGATTAAATAGTGGGCGATTTAGAAAAGAACCAACCTGGGATCAAGTCCCTCAAGTTCAACCTAACTGGCAAATTGTTTGGGAATGAGGAACAGATAAGTTAATTGAGAACCAACATCAAAGAATTTTACAGTGGGCCAAGTCACTATTGGTTCAACCTTGAACATCTGAACTGAGGCTTGGATACATTTCCAATGGTTGGCATGACGGCGTTTAGCCCAACGAGCAGTGGGAATCCCCCAAGGCCACCCCACATAGGGGTGGGCCCATTTGGTTGGAAATGGGTTCAGGACGTCCAACCCGCCCATGCCCAGTTGCTGGGCCATCTGTTCAGTTAGAATCGTTGCTTCAGGTGCAATGCCTAATTTGTCAGCAGGGAGCTTCAAACCCTCATTGATGGTGCCTGATGCTGTTACCTGCCCGTTGGGGATGATCCCCAATGATTTTGGAAGGGGTAATTTTCTCAATCATAGTGTTAACTGAATTGAGATCATTGGCCATTCCAGCCAATAGGTCAGACTTCAATCCTTTTTGACCATTTAAAATTTGAACATTGGCCTGACTGCCACTTAATGTTGTTCCAATTAATTTCATTTTGGCAATCTCGATGCAGATTTCACTAATTCCCCATAACAGTTCTGACAAGGTAAGTGTGGGTACCAGAAGAGGGATCTGAAGTGGAAGAGCTGTTACTCAGTGCTTGTCTACCATGTGGGCAAGATCTCCCTGAGTGACGAGAGGTACAGCCATCCTTTTTGGTACCTTCTTGCTTGTAAATGGGAAAATGGCCTGATCAACACCCAGGGGACGTTCCCCGGGACTTGCATGCTGCCCTAGGACCAAAATAGTCAATTGCTAGATTTCTTTGGTTAGGGGATGTATCTGTTATTAACCTCTGAGGTCAGCTTAAGGTCAGGAATTTTTGGAATATTCTCAATGTCAGAAGTGTCCAAATGTTTAGCATCCAAATTTGTGACAGAATAATTTTGTGTTTGATTTCACCAGAAGGTCAATATTCTTGCATAATTCAGCAAACAGCAATGGCTTTATCCACACAAGTTGATTATGCTAGATATCTTGCAATAAAGTAAGGGTTTTTGAGGGAACTGAAGTACCAAATGAGGAGCTGCTGTTCAACTCATCACATTGACAGTAGCAATCTGTCCCTAAATCCTTATTAAGTTTTATTTAAAGTTAGCAAGAAATTTTCTAATAATCAAAAACTTCTAGAGGTGAAACCAGAGAAACTTTTTGTGGAGTTAAGAGGCTAAAATATAACTTTTTTGGGTATGGGCTTGCCATTGGTTTCAAGATTTAAAAGGCAGGTTGGTGCTATAACATTTTCAAGTGGTTCTAATGAGCAGGCTGGTTATGTCATGGAAACGGCTGATAAGAATTTGACTGGGCTCCCAATCAGGGTGTGTGAGCACCCAGTGGAGAGCCCAGAATGCCAAGGGCACAGTGGTCCGTGTGACTATAAGAAGGGGGGATTTAGAGGGGACGTGAGGAAAGTAAACGTTTATAAATGTACTGAAGGCCCCCAAGGCAAACCAGATGGTTGCAATGGGGGCAACTGCAAGTCTTTTGGGGGCAACCCCCAAGGGCGGGAGAGGTGGGGAGGACAACAACTCCTCCAGGGTGTGCGGTTGCTGGCCTTTGGTTATGGGTAGGTGGGTCTGTGCGCCAGAGAGGGGCGGCACAGGACCCACCGCCTGGGCAGGGGTGCTGTCAGAGGGGAAAATGGACTCGCGATGCATGTTAGGGCCAAGTATCCCTTGGTTGAGTACTCTGGGGCCCTTTGGTGGGTGGGATCAATGGCGGATGGGCCAGGCGTGGGGGCCAAGCTCGCAGGCATTGGGGCAGGGGCGCCCTGAGACTGCTTTAATGGGGGAGCGCTCTTGTAAAACCTGACAGCGAAGCAAACGGATGGGTTCATATTTAACAGATATGCAAAAATAGATGGAGAGTCAACTCTGTCATCAATAGCAAGGTGGTTCACCACAGATATGATCCACTGCCATGTGGCAGGGTTGAGCAACCAGATGACCCATTCAGCGATCATTGGGATAACTATTTGGGCAGCAGCGCGCTTTTCCAGATCAATTGGCAGAATTTTGGACAGAAAAAAAACAAACAGGTGGAGTCCACAACAAGGCATTCAGGGTAATCGGCTTTATTTTGGTGCAAAGCGCAAGGAGAATAGAGAATGAAATGACAACTGCCCATCAACAGGGCAGTTGCCTTAAGTATTGGGCAAATTGCATAGTGGGAAAGCTAGGGTATTGGGTGGTTGGGGATTGGCGATGGGGTTTGGTTGGCTGGCGTGTGGGGGAGTGGATGAATGCCCAAAATCTTGAAAAAAATCAAAAAACTTTTGCTGATTTTCCCAAATTTTGGGGCCAGACCAGGTCGATGGTACCAATCTGGGCCTTGACCAAATGAGTTGGGCAGCTTACATGTTTCAGATTTCCTGGATTCATCCTGGGGGGCTGTGGCCTTGGTGCTCAGTTGTCCACAACCCAGTCCAGACTCTCAATTTGATTGTCTACGCAATCTGAACTTCTCAGATCCATTCTGGGGGGTAGGGGTAACTGGTCCAAGTCACAGGTGGCCTAATTCAAAACCTGAATTGAGTTCCAATCTGACTCTCAGATTGGACTAGTCTGGCCCAGCTCTGTTAGCCTGGAATTTGCAGACTGGGCTCTGATACCTGCGCTGGCTGTTTCTTCAAAATTTTGGTAAGTTTCCCCTGGTGAGTGAGGGGTCCCAGGGGCCCACCCATGGGCCCCTAGCCTGCATGATCTCCTGGCAGGTCCCCTCTATTAATGTTTACCAGGGTTGAGGCAGGGGGGAAGGGAGGGACCTGGTTATCCCTAGGAGGAAGGACAGTCACCCAGCGCTCATCAACCACGTGCGCCAGGTCGCTCAACTGTGACAGAGGGTCCACTTGGGCCTTTGTCCCCCTTTTGGTCCAAAAGGGATGCTGCTCCCTATCCAGTTGTAGGGGCTGGTCCCCAAGACTTACACTACCCCTTCCTTTTTTGACAGGGAGGAGGCCCCCACCTGGGGCATGGACTAGGGCATAGTTCTTGTGCCTCCCTGGGAGATTTATTCCCAGGATGGCTGCAATCTTCTGGGGTGGACGGGGGGCTGCCAGGTGGGAGTTGTGGAATTCTTCTATCAGGTCCTTGCAATTTGTGCAGTTGCGTGCACTCACCCAGCTGTTCTCAAATGAGGGGTAGCCTTTCCAGGCAACCAGGTACTGAACGGATCTGCGGGACCTCCAG
>JAKSZP010005818.1:0-58334 GCA_022478985.1 Massospora cicadina | reverse complement strand
TTTTATGAATTCATATTTGAAATTGAAAGTGCACAGATTTAATAGGTGCGAGCTTACTGATGTGCCATGTTTGGGGTTTACAGAAGTATAACAGAGCTTGATGACCTATGCGCACAATTAACTCATGCTGGGCACCCTGCAACAGATACCTCCAGTGAGTCAACGCCCATGCAATGGCTGCCAACTCCTTATTGTAGATGGCCCAGGATTGCTCCATGGAGGTGAATTTTTGGGAAAATTAGGTGACTGGATGTTCCAAGCCATCGTGCTCCTGAAGCAGAACTGCCCCGCTGCCACTGAGGAGGCATCACATGCAACAATATATGGCTTGGTAGGATCCGCATGTTTCAGGATGTGTGGAGATAAAAAACACCTATTTGATCAACTTGAACGCCTGCTAGCACTCATGTGTCCAGCGAAAAGGTACATTTTTACCTGTGAGGGGGTGGAGTGAGGAAGCCAACTGGGAAAGGGCCAGGAAAAATTTCATTAGAAAAATAATGGTTCCCAAGAAACTCTATAATTATTTTTGGGTTGATGGAGTTGGCCATTCACAGATAGCATCCAACTTATTGGGGGAATCACGTAGCCAACCTTGAGAACTAGGTTCCTGAGAAAGGTTACTTCCTCCTTATAGAATTCTCATTTGGAAGGATTAATTAACAAACCTGACTTGTGCAAAGCTGCCACGACCACTTCCAAGTCTTTAGCATGTTGTTCAGGAGTTGGGGAGTGAACCAAGATGTCATCAATATACGCAACCGTGCAAGTGAACTGGAGGTCGCCAAGTACACTGTCAATCATTTATAGAATGTAGCAGGTGCATTCTTTAACCCAAATGGAATTATGCAGAATTGGAAAATGCCTCGCTTGTTCAGATTGTGGTTAGCCATTATTGCCCTTCCATCACCTAAATCTGGTAGAAGGCATTGACGAGATCCAGCTTAGAGAACATACAAGATTTGGCAATTGCTTGGCTGATCGTCTGCTTCAGGGGCAGGGGTTGGGATTGTGAACCATAACTTTGTTTAAATGTCCATAATCTACACAGGGATGGAGAGAACCATTGGTCTTCTTGGCGAAGATGATGGGAGATGCGACTGGCAATGTCTGTTTAAACAACCACCCTTTTTTGAGCGTATCATCTAGCCAAGTGTTAAGCGCAACCTCCTCCTCTGCTGTGTGTGGGTACAACGGATAATTAATGTTCACCAACTGCACCGTCGTCCTAAATCTCATGTCAAATTTAGTGTGAGGAGGCTTATAATCTGCCTTTTTAGAATCGAAGATACTTAAATAATTCATTAATTCTTCAGGAAAGTCAGATGGAAGATTCTCAGGGAAATTGAGGGAAGAAAAAAACTGCACCCTTGAGTTTCCTAAGGGTATCAACTGAAGGGAATTCTCCTCCACTTGATCATTAATGAATAATAGCATGTTTGACTCCAAATGGATTCTAACATGTCAGCGCCACCATCTAACCCCAGTATTACCAGGAACACTAAGTTTGCCATTGTGGAAAACTGATCCCAAAAGCTAAACTGATGTACTGAGAAGGGTACTGGTTGACGGACTATATATGATGTCTGGGAGGCTGAGGAAGCCACCATCACCAAAGGGCCTACGTCCATGTCCAGCTCCAATTGTTGGGCTAACTTGACACTCATAAAATTACCTGCAGCGCCGGTATCCACCAAGGCCTCAAATGAGACATGGTGAGATCCAATACTGATCTTCATAGATAATAAGAAATAAGCGAAGTTTTGTTTATTGGTGGATTTGGTCATTTCTGTTACAATTGAAGAAATGGCAGGTAAATCAGGGAGAAGGTAGGGGGCCTTTTTAGGATCAAAGTTGGGAAGAACAAGAGCTTGGGAACCAGCATCCTCCATCTGGGCTTTTACTGATTCATTAATAGGTAAACCTGGTTAACCAACTCTGACGCAAGGGTAGTGATGGGCTCTAAGGCTGAAATTAATATGGGTTCAATGGTAAAAACTACATCCGCGTCATCATCAGTTAGTCCTATCATAAAATTTCCCCCTTGATAGTAGGAAGGATGGCGAGGGGAGGCGTTAATGGTAGTCGCAGCGTTACATATTTGATCTACTGTTCATTTGGAGGTGGACCAAACCTCAGAAGAGCAGAAACTGAATCCAACCCCGATCTAAAGATTTCCTGAAGCATATTATTAGGAAGATCCAGTGTGGGAGCCTGTTTGCAGAAGGTAGAGATCAAAGAAGACAAGCTAAGAGCTTCAGCCATTGTAGAAAGCAATTGGAATAAACGATCTGAGCATGACACAGGGGGTTTCAAAGCAGCCAATATGATGGCAACCATCGAGGTGGAATCCCCCACTTGTGGATGAACATTCAGAAGGCTTTATACCCAGTGATGGGCATCCCCGTCTACTGCATCCAACAAAGTGACTTCTTGTTGGTCGTGGGATAGCACAGCGGCATTGTTAAGGGCAATTGCAGAATGCATTTGCACCTCAGCAAGAGCGTCAAGAACCTGTTTTGTAATATCTCAGGAAGAAACACATAAATTTCCCTCTTATATTAGGTGGGGGAGAGGTAGTAATCCATGAGGCTCTGTCAGCCTGGAGAAGCTTCTCCAAGGTGTAGCGGATACTACCCACAAAATCAGACAGTGACCAAACGAGCAAAAAAAGCAGACTACTGATTGCACGTTCATTTGGTAAAGGTTAACCACTGTGGCGCCCACCTCAAAGAGCAGGGTGGAAGTGGCAGGAAACAATGGTTGGTCAATTATGTCATGAAAAAGGCAAAAGAAGTTTAGACTGGCCTGCCAGTCAGGATGTGTGAGCACCAAAAAAGCAATCCAGAATGCCAGAGGCATTGTTGCACATATAACGTTATATGGAGCTGAGAATTGGGAGATGATAAACCATTGGTGTAGGGTAATTGTGAATAACAACCCAAAAACGAACCAAATGGTGACAAACCCAGAAACTGGGGTCTTGCTGCAGGGTTTGGTACCACTGGGGTTTGTTTCTTTAAGGTCAACAGTGGGTTGGTTCAATACAACTGAGGAGACAAAGGGCCGGATCCTTGCTTGGAAATGGTGGATGTAAGGCCACAAGATCCCAGTGTATTGATGGCATATAGTCAAATTAAAGGTGTTTAATTGCCAGAAGTATCTGGCCTTTTGAATCCAGTTGATGATGGTGGGAGCCATAGTAATCATCAATACTGGTAAAGCCCATCTAGTTTAGGGATTACAGGCCACCAGAGTAATGGCATCAGGAATACGGCCAGAAGGATATCAATAAAGTAGAAAATTGATATCTTTTAGCAGCATAATTTTATTTAAAGTAAAGTAAAAATTGACCAAAAATTTTCTCAGAGCAATACAACTGATTAAATATTGATCAATTGATGTGGGAAAAAGCTGAGATTGAGTCCCTCAAGTTTGACCTGACTGGTGAATTACAGGGAAGGGGGCAGATAAACTCAATGAGAACTGACATCAAAGGATTTGGTGGCAGGCTGAGTTGCTGTCAGTTTGACCTTGAACACCTGAACTGAGGCTCAACTCCATTTCCAGCAGTTGGTGTGACAGTGTCTGGCCTAATGAGAAATGGAATTTTCCAGGGCCACCCCATGTAGGGGCAGACCCAATCTATTGGAAACAAGTTTGGGATGCCCAACCTGTCCATTAAAGGTCTTAGGGTCATACTTTCAGTCAAAAAAGTTGCATCAGCCACAACTCCCAATTTTCTGGATGGGAGATTTGAACTATCATTAATAGTTTTTGATGATACTTGCATGTTGGGGATCATCCTCAACAATTTTGAGAGGGGTTAGTTATGATAATTGCACTACTGGCTGAATTGAAACCATTGGCAATTCTGCCTGATGCTTCAAGTTTGGTCCCTTTTTGATTATGCAGTTTTTAATCGTTGGGCTTGATTTCCATGAGTTTCAGACCAATAAACTTTAAGTTGGTGATCTTGGCACAGATTTCCATGATTTGGCTGACAAGTTCAGCCAAGGTGAGCATAGGCTTTAGGAGAAGAATCTGAAGAGGGAGAGCTGTTACCTAGCGCTTTTCTATCATGTGGGCGAGGTCACCCTGGGTAATGAGGGGTACAGACACCTTCTTTGGACCCTTTTTACTCATAAATGGGAAGATTGCCTGATCCATACACAGGGGACGTTCCCTGGGACTTACAGGTAGTCTGTCTGGTATTCTATTTTTCTCAGTTAAGCTTCCAGCTAATAAGGCCCTGTTGGCTTCCATACGTTTTTTAGCTGGCAAAGAAATGGTAGTTTTGTAGATTCTTAAATTTTAAAGTTCTAGATTCCTTAAGATAGATCTCATGATATGCCTTTTCCAGTGACACTGGCGTAATCTATAATTCCATTAATATGTATAATTATGTGTAGTTGCCCATGGGTAAGTTTGGTGATATGCTACAATACATGTGGTAATGAGACTTACAAGAAATAGTACATAATATTAAAAAATAAATAAATTTAGAGTGTTATTATTATTTAAAGCAAATCATTCTGATATGAACTGTGATTTGTTGATGTAGAGGATACCTTGACCTTTTCAATAATGGTCTTTTAGTGTTTCATAACTAGTTTGATTAATTATAGCTTACATCCAAGTTCACCTTGGAACCCATTTTCCCATAAGACATGCATTTCCAGAATCAGTTGTTAGGGTTGGAAATTCAGTATATTTATTTAATCAATAGGTGGCGTCAATTTGGAAACTTTTCAAGACAATATATGATTGAATTCAACTTTACTCATTATTTTAATGCTTTTTGATAAGGGTGATAGTTTAGTTACATTAATTTGTGATCCAATGGGTAAGTAACAATACCTAATTTTTTAGCACTCAATTCATGCATAGTGGTTAAAAACATTCGCTTTTTGATCCCAAAAATTCCCTTAAAGAAGGAAAATGTTGTATCTGTTGTTCATAAAACAATGGAAAAGTATTGATAAACACAAATTTAGGAAGATGGTAAAAGGGAAACTGAATTAAATTCAAGTATCTATTGGCATTTAAACTTGCTTTTGAAAGAATTTCAAGACTCTTATAATAGGCATAAAAATATCAGCTACAACATATAAGGAGACATCATAATTTTTGTCCAAGCATTCTATTACAAATTTTCTCATTTTTAAACTAAACTAAGACGCGTTACTTTTTTCCAATTCATCAATCATGATGTATTGAATTAATAGTTTTGATTATTATTAAAATAAAACAGCATAAAAGTGGAGTTAGTTTAACATTATGTTGCAAAGAAATTATTATTAAGAAGATATCATAACTATAATAAGTTTATCCTCTTTTATAACATGCAACTTGCAAAAAAACTTTTCTTTCTCGTTGTAAACACTTTTGCAACCTATTCAATTCAAGACTAAATCTAGTTTGATAATCTCACAGAGGAGATTAGTCTGCGCCCATGTCAGGGAGCAGTTGGGCAAACAAGGTAAGAGGAGCAGGCGGAAGGCCCACGGCCTCCAACATTCAAAAACGCCCCGGAGAATCTGGTGGAATAGACAAAAATCTCAAAAAACTGGCAGTCACAATTTCCCCGGAGATACTTGCGTTGCAAGCATGATGCAACCAGTACATCAACACGCCACACTCCCAGCCACTTTTGTCAGTGGAATTTGGAGTCCGTGTGTATCTGGACATCCAAAAAATGGCCTTATGGGAAAAATTTTGTGAAGATGTACACAAAATTTTCCTGACCGCGGTGTACGTTGCACCTCACTCCATGTCATACTTTTGGCTGGACCTAGGTTTCAAAAGCAAAATAGCAGCAGATGAGGCTGCAGCGGTGCACATAGTGGTCAACCTCCCTGAAGGGCAATGGGTCATTGAAACCAAACGCACCAGATGGACAAAATCAAACCAAATTTTCCTCACATTTGACTTTTTGCCTACTATGGTAAAATGTGAAATTTTGGAGCAACACCTGAAAGATGGTTTCGCCATATATGGTGAAATACAATCTTTTTGAAATGCAATGCTTCATGCTGATGCCACACCTGTGCACCGGTAAAGCCATTGCAGTTCTGACTCCAACTGAGGAGATTGTGAAGGACCTAACCCAGATCCCACACTCCACTTTTCTTGATATTGCAGGGCATACCACCCACCCATTCCAGGTAAGCGTGGACAGCGCGCCCCCCATTTGCACCCACTGTGACACGTTCAGCCATAAGGCGCATGCATGCCCCATCAAGGAGGGCGTCACATTTCAAGAGCACCCCTTGGTGGCCATGGCCAGCAGAGAGGCGCACTATGAACCAACTGCAAGCACCAAGGAGGCTTTCCCGTGGGGAGCACAAGGCTGCTACCTATTGGTAAAGCCCATCTCCCCACAGGAGCAGAAGAAGGCCAAGCAGGCCCATAGGGCTGCGGCCAAGGAAGTGGCCAAGGCCACCACCACTATCCCACACTCACAACGCCAGGAGGACATGGAGACCTTCGCGGTGGAAGCAACTCAGGAATCCATCATCCAATCAGATTGGGAAGCCCATGCTGAGCAGGCCACTCAATCTGAGGATCCAATGGGAGATTTGATCTCACCCAATCGCTGCACCCAAGCTCTGGTCAAAACTGACTTGGGACCTATCCCAACTGAAAAACTTTTTTTTGACCCACTCAACGGTGCACCAAACTCATCCGCACCGCAAAAATTCGTCCAACGTCGGGAAAACAAAAGTGAAGGCCAAAGCCAATGCAACTCTTTCTGCAAAAATTAACAAAAACCCCGATAGCGTTGCTGCTAACACCCACGCTGCTGTGAAAGCCCGTGGGGACCTTGAAGAGGCTGGTGGGCCCAGGGTCCCACCCCCATGCACCTAAGGTGCGATGGGGGAAACCTTCACTCTAGGGATGCTGAATATCGCCGGACTCAAGGCCTCCCCATCCCAGGCTAGGAAGCTGAGTTTTTACAACACAATTTACCTGTGGATATCCTGGCCATCCAGGAGTCCCACTGTCCACGAGGTTCTGAGGAAGCTTGGAAAACAATGCTCCTCCCATCCCTATCCTTTTGGTCAAAGCACTGTGGGGTGCTAATTCAGAAAAATAATTTTTTCAAATTCACATCCTCAGAAACATTCCTAAATGGCTGAGTGCTCATCATCACCTTCTCGTGGGCTGATGTTGCACACGCAATCATCAACATCTAACCCCAAACGGTGCACATGAGCATTGGGAATTTTTCTCATCGGTCAAATCCCTCCCGCTACCCCCTGATTCTTTCCTAGTTGGTGACATGAACTGTTGGCTAACCTCACCAATGGACCGGTGGCCTCCCTCACCCCACACCCCACAGGGTCACGTAGAACTACGCATTCTAAAAGCCACCCTTGGGTTAATGGATGCACTGCCATGACATGCCCCACTGCTCAAAAACATGATGCATCCCCACGTCCACAATGGCCAATTAAGGTCCATGACCCGCATCGAACTTATCCTAACGCCAGTGAAATTCCAACCCCACATCTCTTACTTCAAAACAACAAAAATGGAATTCTCTGACCACCAACTGGTCTTGATAACCTACCACTTACCCGTCACATTTGCAAAGGCCCCACATTGGTGCAAAATCCGCCCCCCCCCAAGCTCGCTTTGCCAGGATTTTCTATGTGGGTGGAAGAGGCAACTTTGGCAAAATTGTTTGTTGCACCATTTTGCACGGACCCCATTTCCACATGGGCAACTTTTAAAGAGGATACCATCTGCCACTATCGCCATCTCTCCTCCAGATGCTCACGAGCCACATTGGCAGTTATCTCGCACACTCTGGCGGAATTGGCCCACTTGGAGTCCAACATTCCAGCCACAGGATACAGCCCTGTATGGGGCTGGAAGTGGGCAGAGGCAGCCGCCCAACTCAACGCACTTGAAAGGCAACATAAACATTAGGTCTGTGTCCAATACAGGGCCACACGCATGACTAAAGGCGACAAGTGCACCACATACTTCTTTAAAAAAAAATTTTGCACCACGCCAGAGCGTGGCCTGCACACAGGTGCAAAGATCAGATAATTCCATTGCAGACACACTGGCTGAAGTGGCAATTGAAATGCAAAAATATTACTCTAAGTTATACCAAGCTGAACCAATTCAGCCAGCTGAAATGGCAGAATTTCTCAACTGAGCTCATATCCGCACCATTTTCTGATACCCAGAAATAATGAATTTAATTACTCTGAACGAATTATGGACAGCCATTCGTGGTGCACCAAACCGAAAATGCCCAGGCCCAGATGGCATTCCATATGAGTTATACAAAAAATATTTCAAATATATATCCCCATTGCTGCTAGCCACACTTAACCAAAGCCTGTTGGAAACGCGCCTCCTACCAGGAGGACATGAGGCCTTCACTGTCACACTCTTCAAGAAAGGGGATAAGCTAGAATTAGCCAACTGGCGCCTCATTTCTCTAACAAACACAGACACCAAAATTTTAACCAAAATCATGGCTAACTGTTTAGGGACTGTAGCATCTGCCACCATCTCCCCAGAACAATTTGGTTTCATCCCCAGAAGGTTGATTTGGGATAACGTGCACTCTGTGGCTAATGTGTGTCAGTCCACAGCCTCTGGGGCACTTGTTTTCTTGGACCAACAAAAGTCCTATGATAGAGTAAACTGGGAATACCTAAGGGCATGCCTCCATCAATTCCGCCTACCCCCCCACTTCATAAACTGGGTAATGCTGCTCACGGAATCTGCGACAATGGCAGTGCGTGGCCCAGGCTTCCTAACAGAAGTAGTCCGCCCTCAAAGGGGCTTGCGACAAGGGGACCCCCTCAGCCCACTCTTATACAACTTCAGCCTTGACCCACTACTGCGAAATGTGAATGACCAACTCACTGGGGTCCATGTGCCAGGCCAAACCCCAGTCAAGATGATGGCATTTGCAGATGACTGCGTGGTGGGGGTGTCTAATAACAAAGATGCACGCGCGCTTGAAGCCCTCATCCAGTAATATTCCCAGGTAAGCAACGCGGTACTGAACGCCTCCAAAACTGAAACCATCCTCCTTGGTCAGTTTCAGAACTGCTGAGCCCCAGCAACTAGTTCCCAACCCGGCCCATCTGCTCGCCCACGTCCACGCCTTACTAACTCAACACACACCGCTCCACTGGTGCTCCCCTTCATGCCACGTCCTACCATAGGACCGATGCGCCATCTGGGCGTGTGGATAGAGGCAGGCGGATATGCGTCAGCAGTAATGGAGTGCCGTATACTGGACAACGTGACGAAGCGAATCGCCTCTCTCAGAGCCCACCCTACTATCCTTACTGACAGGGTTGTTCTTGCCAACTCTATGCTCCTATCCAAAGTCTGGTTCAGAGCCCATGCCATCCCCTTCTCCCCAAGCTTCTTCAAATCCCTGTATGCTTTGCTTCAAGGATGGCTTTGGTCAGGCTGCCCTCCACCAGTACAGCTAGAGGTCATGTTTGGCCCTCATCATCAAGGTGGCATGGGCCTGCTTGACTTCAAAGCCCATGCTGCCAAGATCCTGGGCACCTGGATCGCGGCTGTCACCACTCCTACACTCCCATCCCAACACTGGTCCCGCGCGGCCCACTCCAACTTCTCCTGAGCCTTGGGCCTCAACTGTAACGCACTGGCTCCTTCCAATGAGCCACAAATGAGTTGGGCAACAGGATCCATGTTAAAGATCATAGGGCTGACAGGACTCCTGATACTACTCTCCTGGTGCGCGTGCTACAAAATTGGACAAACACCCCCTGGAAGACAGTTGCAAGTATACTTAACCCCAGCAACATGCCTTGACTCCAAGACAAGGTATAGAGGGAGGCAATAGCCCTCCCAAGCTCACTCTCAAAGTCCAATTCTTGTTGATTTAAGCCAAACATGGCTGCAGTTAGGCAATATCTTTAAAATAAACCCAAATTATAAATATATGAATTTTAGGTTCTTTTATTTAATATTTAGCCAAGTTGATAGAAAACAGAACTGAGGAGCCTCCAGTTCCCAGTTCCTTCCCTATATACACATGTTAAAAGCTAAAATAAAATATAATATAAGCTTATGGTGCCAGCTTGAATGATGTTTGGTGTAAACTTTACAGCAGGATCGCGGAATCTTTACTCAATGGTTTCATGCCAGTTCCAATCCTCAACAGTTCCGCGCCAGTTCCATTTCGAATCCCAATTGAACCGCGAAACTCCCAAGCACCCATTTCATTCCATTCTCGATTCAAATATAAATTGAATCTTGAAACTACCCATTTTACTCGTTTTCCGTTTTGTTCTGACTTGAACGCCCATCTTGCTCCTTGGCCTACTCCAAGCTCCAGCCCCTTAGGCGTCCCTGCCAGAACCAACGCCCCCTCCTCCTCCATACATACAGACACAGCCTGCCCTGTCTTACCAAAGATCAGGGCAATGTGATGCTGAGGATAGACCTCAACCGTCACATCACCCCCCTAGACAGGAAAAACTCTTGGATTTTCTCAGGACATCGGGCACAATCCCTAGCTGACTGCCATGTGGACTCCTCAATAGGATGACCCACCCAACGTACCAAGAATGAACGACGTCCTCACACCACTTTGGTGTCAAGAATCTCCTCAACATTATACTCTTCGGCTCCTCCTCCAGCTGGAAATAAAGGAGAAACCCTTTCAGGTGGCTGGCCAAAGAATGGCTTGAGCTGTGATACATGCAACACCGGATGGGCTCTTGACCCTTCTGGGAGCTTCAGCTCAAATGCCACCTCATTCACCGCCCTCACTACCTGATATGGGCCCAACGCCACCAGCCCCAATTTCCAGCCCTTACAGGCAAGGCATAGTTCCGAGCATTCACTAAGACCCAATCACCTCTCTTGAAAGCTCTACCTTCAGATCTATGCCAGTCCGCCTTCCTCTTCTGAGCCGCGACCACCACTACCAAATTCTTCTTCAAGAGCTAGGGTGTCCCAGGTATCTCGTGACAGCTCATCTGCCGCTGGATTTTGACCTTGCTCCCTGGGCCCCATACCCTCTGGGTGTTGGCCGTGATTTGTGAAAAATGGGGTCATACCCGTGGATGTATGCTTATGATTGTTATAAGCAAATTGAGCCAGCTTCACCCAATATACCCAGTCATCCTGCCGCCCTGAGACATAGCACCTCAAATATTGCTCCAATATCTGATTTACTCTCTCAGTTTGGCCGTCTGACTGAGGATGGTATGCTGACGAATGGCAAGCCTTGATATTTAGATTCCCCAACATGTGGAGCTAAAATTTAGATGTAAATTGCAGACCACGATCCGACATAATCTCTTCAGGCACCCCATGTCTGGAGAAAACCTCATTTACAAAAATCTGTCCTGCCACCTTTGCAGAAATGGTTGACTGACAAGGAAAAACTCTGCATATTTAGTCAGGCGATCCACCACCACCATCAAGGCATCCATCCCCTGTGACTTGGGCAGTCCTGTGATGAAGTCCACACTCACTGAGGACCATGGCCTAGAAGGAACTTGAAGCGGCTTCAATTTCCCCCCCCGGTGCCACATGTTGGGCCTTTGCCCTGGTGCAAACCACACAACGCAAAACATACTTCCACACCGCTGCACCCACACCTCTCCACGAATAGTGATGGTGAACAAGATCTAACATCTTCTCTTGACCGGGATGACCTGCCAGAGGATGGTCGTAATTAGCTGCCATTACCTCTTGTTGCAGACTCTTCATAGGGACCCAAATCCTTCCCTCATGGCGTATGATACCACCCCAAACTGAGAATCCCGCATGCCCCCTGCTTGTCTCACCTTCTCCTGTCTTTTCTCTTATCCGTTGGCCCAGCTCACATCTTTTCTGTGCAGTCCAGATTCTTCCTGCCATTCCTTCTCTCCAACCCTGGATCGTTGCAAACAGGTTCTGTGGCAACATCGTGGCTGTATTGAACTTCCTCAACTCCTCATCAGAAAACACCAGTCCAGAATCACGGCTCAATAAATCTGGCGAGATATTTTGTTTTCCCAGCTTGTATTTAATCCGCAGTTCATATTGAACCAACTCTAAGTGCCACCGAGCCTGCCTCTGGTTCATCAGGCGTGGGGACTTATAGTATTTTTAAGGCTCGATGGTCCATTCCAGATGACAACTGGGTGCCTGGCATACAATAGGTGGTGTTGCCACTCCCCTAAAGCTGCAACTATTGCCAAAAGTTCCTTATCGTAAACTGGATAGTTGGTTTCAGCTGGTGCCATCTTCTGACTGAAGTAACAGACAGGATGTTCAACCCCATTTTACCCTCCTGCAACAACACGGCTCCAAGTGCAAAATTTGATGCGTCAGTCTCTACCACGAATGGTTTGTTTGGGTCAGGGTGTGCCAAAACTGGGGCTGTTAGCAGAATCATCTTCACTTGCTAAAATGCCCTCTCCTCAGCCTCCCCCAAACAAACGGCACGTTTCCCGTCAGTCTTGTCAATGGCACAGCCCATTGGGCCAGATCCCTAGAAAACCTCCGCACGAAATTCACCACCCCCAAAAAGCTTCGCACTTCAGTCCTATTCCCAGGAATGTACCATTCCCGCACTGCCCGCAACTTGTCAGGACAGATCGCTATCCCTTCTTGGAGGACCACGTTCCCTAGGAAGGACACCGATTCCTTATTGAACTCGCACTTGGATGGCTTCAACTTCAAGCCCGCGTTCCTAACCACCTCCAACACACTTCTCACATCCCTCACATGGTCCTGTGCCGATCTGGAAAACACCAGGATGTCATCCATATAAGCAACACAACACCTACCCACTAAGTCCCCCAATACATGATCAATCATGCGCTGGAAAACTGCAGGGGCATTGCGTAGCCCAAATGGCATAACCCTGTACTCAAAGTTTCCCAGATGACATTTGAATGCCGTATACCGCTGGTGCTCAGGGCGAACAGGAATTTGATTGAAAGCGTCCACCAAATCCAATTTGTTGAACACCCCACACCCGTAGATCATGGGCAGAATGTTCTCCATGAGTGGCATTGGATAGGGGTCAGGCTCCTTCACCTCATTAAGGCGTCGGAAATCAACACAAGGACGTAACTCCCCCTGACTTGGGAACCAACAGGACTGGCGAAACCACCGGCGACTTGGAAGGCACAATCAAACCCATATCCAGCATCTTATGGACATAATCCTCCAATGCCTCTCAGGCCCATGGATTCAACGGATAGACTGGACAGCCCTTTGGTAACTCAGAGCCTTCCTTGAACCAGAATCCAAATGCAAAATCCCCTGTAGGCGAAAAAGGCGCATCACCTTTAGGCTCAAACACCTCCTCAAAATCCTGATACTCCCTGGGTAATCCTTCCACTGGCACACTTGAGGTGATTCCACCCATGTGCTTCACCAACGAACCTTGGGACTAAAACGTCCATTCACACGTCCCCTGGCCTCTAGGCGACAACAGAACCCTCTCTCTCTTCATATCAAACTGTGGGTAGAAATGGTGCCACCATCTCATCCTCAGCACCACCGAATGTGGCAGGTGAGCTACGGCGTGAAACTCCTCCCTGAATACCTCCAGGCCTTGCCTCAACAGGACCTTGGCCTGCACTCTCGCCATACCGCCGTTTTTGGAGGCGTCTGCCAATGTCACCCATACATCCTTCTGTAATGACAATCCATGACTTCTTGCCCACTTCTCCTCAACATAATTTTCCCCAGCTCCAGTGTCAATCAAAGCTAGAACTTCACCGCAATCCCTTCCTTCATCCCCCACAAGCACATTGACAGGCAAAATCAGATAAGGATAAGATGAAGTAAGCGGTTTATTTTGAGGCACCGGATTCACTGGCTTCTTGCGAAAATTATAAGGAGCCTTCTTATTCTGAGTCTCAGGATCCTGAGCGGTAATCTCGATGGGAATCCCTGTCTCCAGCACCTCAACCATACCCTCAGGATTTCCTTGACTCTTCTTTCCTTCCTCCACATAGCTAAACCCCTTAGAACCATGTATGGGCTCTGAACCTGCCCTTCTTCCACCACTCTGTCCTCAGAATCCCCTGGGGGTCGCACAAATTCCTGACGGGCCCGTACCAAACTCAACTGTCGCTCTACCTGCAAGGCTAAACCCACCTCTTCCTCCAATGTCGCTGCAGGTTTCACCGCCGCCATTGCCAATAATAAATCAGCTTGCAAGTTTTGGCGAAACATGCGCGGAAGCTGAGACTCAGGTGCCTTTGCTGCTCTTGCCAAACCGCGGAACATCTGGCCATACTCCTCCACTGGCTTCTTCCCTTGACCACACTGCAGTAACGCCGCCCAGGCCGAATCCTGCGCCTCATCTGGACATGCTGCACGGTCAATCCAATCCAGACATTCCTCCACCGATATGGGTAACCCTGACTGCTCTTCTAAAAGTTCCCGCACCCAGTTTGACTGCTTTACTGGAAGTGCCAACAGAACCTGACTTAACTGCAAGGCAAACGAATCCTCTCCACCCGCTGCCTTTGTCAAACGTTCCTGAAACTGAACCTGGCTAAACGTCGGTGGATCAGTTCCAAGTCTTCCAATTTTAAAAACCGTGGGAATTCTTCCTTTGTCCTTCCCAGGCCCTACCACTTTCCCACCATCCCGGGACACACACTCTAAAACCTGGTATAATTCATGAAGCAAAAGGCGGTGGAGAATATCACCATCAAGAGTGTTGCAGTATGGCTATACCACTTTGGAAACACAACTTCTTCTGGCACCTCTTTTGCTTGCCACCACAACGACAGGAAAGTAAATGAGTTCTGTTTAATGTAACGCACTGGCTCCTTCCAATGAGCCACAAATGAGTTGGGCAACAGGATCCATGTTAAAGATCATAGGGCTGACAGGACTCCTGATACTACTCTCCTGGTGCGCGTGCTACAAAATTGTACAAACACCCCCTGGAAGACAGTTGCAAGTATACTTAACCCCAGCAACATGCCTTGACTCCAAGACAAGGTATAGAGGGAGGCAATAGCCCTCCCAAGCTCACTCTCAAAGTCCAATTTTGTTGATTTAAGCCAAACATGGCTGCAGTTAGGCAATATCTTTAAAATAAACCCAAATTATAAATATATGAATTTTAGGTTCTTTTATTTAATATTTAGCCAAGTTGATAGAAAACAGAACTGAGGAGCCTCCAGTTCCCAGTTCCTTCCCTATATACACATGTTAAAAGCTAAAATAAAATATAATATAAGCTTATGGTGCCAGCTTGAATGATGTTTGGTGTAAACTTTACAGCAGGATCGCGGAATCTTTACTCAATGGTTTCATGCCAGTTCCAATCCTCAACGGTTCCGCGCCAGTTCCATTTCGAATCCCAATTGAACCGCGAAACTCCCAAGCACCCATTTCATTCCATTCTCGATTCAAATCCAAATTGAATCTTGAAACTACCCATTTTACTCGTTTTCCGTTTTGTTCCGACTTGGACGCCCATCTTGCTCCTTGGCCTACTCCAAGCTCCAGCCCCTTAGGCGTCCCTGCCAGAACCAACGCCCCCTCCTCCTCCATACATACAGACACAGCCTGCCCTGTCTTACCAAAGATCAGGGCAATGTGATGCTGAGGATAGACCTCAACTGTCACATCAACAATCCATCAAACCCCCACTCCCTGATGAAATACCTCGCATCACACACATCGGCCACAGGTCCTCATGGGACTAAAACCCACTACAAATGAATCTTACTCTCCATGTGAAGCGCAAAGTGGAGAATTCATATTAGTGGACATACAACCTGAAGAGGACGCCCCTCTCCTCAGTTCACACAAGTGGTACAGGGGCTACCTATCCATGATGGCGTGATCCTCATTCGACCTCATGTCCTATCCAGGGTGGACTACCTGGACATGTGGACATCCCTTTATTCCACCAAGACCCAAAAGACTATCTGGAAATATGCACACCATCCTCTGTTGCAGCCTCAAGTCTGCTCCCATGTGTGGCGCTGCCTGAGGTGGGTGTATCATACAGCTGAGCACTCTAACGCTTTACACTTATCCTGTGTCATGTGTGTGGCCAGTACAGAACGCTGTTCCACCGCCTGGAGAAGTGCCCCACCTCTAAAGTGATATGGCGCGAAGTTTAACGTCTGCTGGGCCAGGATCAAACGCATCCCTTCAGTCTGTCAAGAGATATGTTTGCTTCATCAATGGCCTCCCCCCTTCCACCCTCCCTCCATGCTCTGGTGGTTGCAATCGCCATGTGGACTATCCACACGATTGTCTTGGATGCCATCGCTGGCTCCATCCTCACCCTCCCAGAAGCTGTCCACAGATTCCGGTCTCATTTGGTGGACCACTTTCAAGAGTGGATGTTTGTAACCTCCCACCACGTCGCTGACAGCTGGTCCTCCTCCTGGTTCCCAGTCTGGTTCATCAAATCAGACCCCTTCCTCCACACGTGCTCAATAGTGGCTACAGCCCCTTCACACGTTCCCTCCCCCTCCCCATAAGTGGCGTTCCCGCTGGCAACAAGAGATAGCATCGCTTCTCTGGGGTGCCTCCCCTGGTACTAAGTTTGTCTTTCCTGAGACATATTTGGAAGTGTCCGTCCCATGGTCGGCCTTCCCTGCAATAAATTTAAATTTCAAAACATGCAACTTGCAACAATTTAATCTTGTAAGAGAGCAAACTAATTAATAGAAATACCAGGCTTAATGGGAAGTAAAAGCACACTATCAGATTTTACAGTTGAACTTTGGAATTAATTAATCCTTGCCATTTTAGAATCAGATTTGAAGAATATCAGAGTCTGCTATTTGGGATCTCTCACTTTAAATAGATTTTTTTAATTCACTGCCTTAGCTTCTTATGTGATTTTTAAACCAAATACAGACTTAACTTCCATAGACTAAAATTATAAAGTAGAATACTAATACTGTCATAATTTAGGTTTTGATTAACCATATGATATCAAGTTCAGCCATAATCCCCTTATGCCTACAGATCTCACTGCTACTCTCTTCCAAATTTACCACCTTGGTATATAATGCTAACCATTCAAGACCAAATTCCCACAATTACTAATTCACATGACCTTGTCCTAACTATTAGTGTTATCTGGCAGATCAATTCTCATCAATATGCCATCATATATACAGCCAACTTAGGCCCAAATTCCAGTAAATAATATTTGCATACATTCAACTAATTAATTATATAAGTAAATGATTGATTTCTATTTATCTAATGTCTGATATTTTTGTTAATTATAACAATTTATGTTTAATCAATGCCAATTGGTACATGATCAGCTACTTTGCAAATCTTTACTCCTGCACAAAAGTAAGCATTTAATATACTTTATAATGCTAATTTCTGGAAAATTAATACCTATCCACTCATTGACTGAATGGCCAGTTTTTAAACTAGTTCCTAAAATCATCAGTCAGTTTTACTAAACCATTCCGCCAGAATAGTCCCAAACATCTCTGTCTAAAATTTGTATAAATAATCTCATCATATCTGTCCCAAAAATTCCTGTCAATCAAAACTCTGAAATTGCTACTGATGTGAACAGATAATTAACAAGATGCTACTGAGGTTGAACAGAATACCATTAGACGCACCTGACCATGGGCAGACAAACATCAGGTTTCAGAAAGATTAATCCATAGGTTTTAGCTTACCAGAAGTAAGAAACTATAAAAGATTTGGGAGTTGGAAGGAAAGCTGACTGAATAGAGGCCAGGGTATAAATTGGTTGGCCTTGCATTGGAATAGAGAAGAATGCAACAACTTAGCACTGTGAGACCAACAGTGTGACTCTGCTGGTGTGGAATATGGCATAAGGATTAACCAGCAGTGAGTCTCTGCCGGTTTAAGAAGAATATAGCGAAATCCTTGGCCTGGGTGGTAGTGAACTTACCAAGTGATAAAGATGTTTATATTAAATTTTTATTTGCATAGCAAGTTTTACATTTATTTTTGAGATACACTGTCCTCATACAGTATATTATTCTTTAGTGTTGAAAAACCTGTTCAATCTCACCAGTTGCAACCAAAGTTTGCAACAAATACAATAAAAAAGACGAGGGTTTTAATAACTTAGTCAGAAGTTATCACAGAAGATGTACAAGTACTTAAACTTAACTTTTATTACACCAAATTTGACTCAGAAAATTCTCACTCATGTGTTTTTTATGTTTTTAGTCTAACAATTATCCTTATCAGTGTATTTTTCAAGCTTAGAACCTAAAAATACTTGCTTTTAAGGTTTTCTAAACTTTTAATAACACAGTTTGATATTTAAGTTGAGGGCACAATAAGTATTTCCAAATAAAGTATAAAGTGCAGAACATTCTAAAAATTTGATTTATATATATTTCAAGTAGTTAACAGTAATTATAAATAGTCTTGTGAGATACCTTTTACCATTTAAAAAGAATTTTGTCCTAGTGTAGATTTACTTTAAGCTTATGAAAGCTGTGTTTTATATTAGTATCTGGTTATAAATTATTTACATGCCCCTACTTTTTTTCTTCAATTGCATAAACTTTTTTAGTCAAATAGCATTTGGTCAAAACATAATTTCATAGAAAATTATTATAATATAATATTTTTTAGAGGAAAGTAATCATAGTTTCAATCTTCCATGCTAAAAAGTGAAAAGTTTTACCTTTAGGTAGGTTGATATTTTTTAATAATTGAAAAATGTATAAAAATGATACTATGATGCATTAAAAGTATTACCTTTATGCTTCACTATAGGTGAGGTTTTTCTTCAGGAATTAAGACTGCTCATAGACTTATCTGCCATATTACAATATGACCATTATTAAAAGTGAGGCAACATATATGCAACCA
This sequence comes from Massospora cicadina, assembly GCA_022478985.1. Lineage (NCBI taxonomy): Eukaryota > Fungi > Entomophthoromycota > Entomophthoromycetes > Entomophthorales > Entomophthoraceae > Massospora > Massospora cicadina. The sequence continues at coordinate 39,497 of JAKSZP010005818.1, read as the reverse complement.
ACTCTAACTTAGAAAGATTTCTTAAGAGAAAATTAAAATAAAGTAACATTCTATTGGGCTGCAATGGAACATATCCCTTAGTGTTTCAATCTGTTTTTTTGTAAATCATTAATGAGTTAAAAAACTTGTTAACTTGTTAGATGTATGTTGAAGCTATACCATTAAGCTCTAAGATAAAACTATATACCTATAATTAATTGCTTATTAGTAAGTTCAGCAGATTTGGCCAACATATTCTTTAATTAATTTCTTTGTATTACAGGGATCTTTTTTGGTTTATTACTTTTGTCAAATGCTTAATTCCCCAAAATAAAACTTTATCTATAACTGCCTTTATGCTTAATCAATCCTTTTTAAAGTTTTAACTTACCAAATTGGCATCCAGTCTTTATCCTGATTTAATTATACTTATCTTAGATATATAATACTTATCATTATAAGGATAAGGTTGTTTTTAGATTTATAAATGGTTGCCTGGAATCCATTAGGCCTATAATATGACACTTGGACTACTTAATGTTAAGGTATTTGAGTTTGTTATAGGGATCAACAAGGATAGCATTGATAATTAAAAAGAGCACTTTGAAGCTCATGTCAATCTTTTTACTTAAGGTGGGCCAACCTGGGGATGATACCGCACCAATTAGGGAAGTGAAGAAAATGGAAAAAGAGGATAAAACCCAGAAAACCTCCATGCACGGTGTATGATAGGCCAGGGACTCCATGAACCACCTTTGCTTTTTGCTATCTTGGTTCAGGGCATTGGTGCACAAAACCAACACAGTCAAAATCGTCCCCTACCCAAAGTCCATTACCAGGATCAAACTTGGGAGGCAGTCTCATATGACAATCTTTCAATTTATTTGAGGTACGCCAACCAGGGGACAGACAGTACTTAATCACAACATCCAAAATGACAAAATAAAACTACTAACCAAGTGGGAAGCAGAAACCACTAACCCATTATGGCAGAGGGTGAGGAGGGGTTGGGGGGTTGGTTTTCAGAAAGACCCACCTCATTCATGGGATGTTGGTTACAGTACCAGACCAGAGCAGAGAGCCAGGGCGTTGAGGCATCCGCATAGTGGGGGTGGAGGTCAGCGTAGTAAGAGTTTTCCACTTCCTCATCAAGATAATGATGGGAAATTGATTCAACAAAAGCTGCAAGGAGAATTTCAGCTTCTTTGAGGGCTTCAGGAAATTGAGTGAAAAGGGAGATATTGTGGCAGATGATTTTGGCTGAGGGGTTGAATGAAGCAATTGTTGCAACATTCTTAACAGCAACTTCAGTATCATTAAATAGTTTTGAGATGTCACTGCAGGAAGATTCAGGGAAGTCAGGGGGAAGAAGAGGGTGGGCAGGCTATGCTGGAGCTGAGCCACTGATTGGGCCACCGCGGTGCATAGTTTCAGGCACTGAGGAGAGACCACCGCAGCTAAGGCGAGCTGGTGGTCACTTTGGAAGGGGGCTGTATTGGGCAGAAGAGCAAAATGGTGAGGGGTAGGGGTTTCATTAAAGTCAGGAAGGAAAAATTCTGCCTGACCTTAATTGCCTTGGCAGAGAGGTTGACCTGTATGCTTACTAATGAGGACATTACCTGATTTGGCAGTCTCAGCCAATAGATCCCATGGATTTTAGTTCACTGGAATAGTGGCATTCAAATTTGGGTGGGTGGGATTGGGTGAATGAGCAGCTGCTTGGGTGCCAATAGTAGTCCAAGCATTGCTCTGATTGGCTGGAGTAGTTTTAGGTGGGAGAGTGAGACTGGAGGTTTTGGGGGGCTGATTTTCTATGCAGGCCCACTGAATGAGATTGGAGGGTGGGAGGGGGCAGCAAAGCACCCCATACTGAACCTTCAGAGGGGGGCTCAGAAGCTGCAGCAGCAGAATTGGCCTGAAGGCATGCTTTTTTTGCATGGTTGAGGCCAAAGCAGAGGGAACAAATCTGCCTACCATTATCAACCTGAGCCCAAAAGAAATGATCAGGTGCTGCAGCCACACTAGCGTGGGGTAGGATTTGTTGGGCTATGGCAGGGTGGTGTGGGGTGATGGTGGCTGTTGCACAAGGAGCAGCAAGGCACTCTGCACCAGATAGAATAGCAAAGATGAGGTTGGGCTGAGTACCATAAGCCATAAGCCCTGCAACCAACTGGTCATACAAAACCTGGGATGGGAGATTTGCAAAGGATATCACCAGTGTGGTGTCTGAAGGGAGGTGATTATGGGTTGTGGGAATGGGAGTATTTTTATAAATTAGAGGAGTTTGTGCTGCTGCTTCAGCATCTGCCTCAGATTGGAACCTAATGTCAAAGTAGCCCTTAAAAGGGCAGAAGTTTATAAAGCCAGCTGGCACAAAGGCTGCAGTGGCTAGGTCAATAATTGCCTTATCAGCATATGGGAACAAACACCCATAGTCCACTTTGAGGCAATGGCAAATGGTGGATTGAGGGAGGGTGAGAGGATAGGGGCAAGAAGGGTGGATGTGCACCAGGTGGAGCACTAAGTCCCATGGGGGGACAAAATAGCTGGAAGCAGTGGGCAGGCTGTTTGAGCCCATCTGAACGCACTTGCCCGTGGGGTAGAAAATGCTAGGTGGAGGTGCACCGCTGCCCCACATTGGGGTGGCAGGTGGTGGAGCCAAGGACATCAAAGAATAGGCTTGGGCAGATGGCTGTGGATAAATAAAACTTAAATTAAAAATTGCTCAAAAGTGACTTTGAGCAGTAAAAGAAAAAAGTCCTCATATGTTGATCTTTTTACCTAAAAAGTTCTTTTTAACTTGTCAACCCCATGTTGTTGCAGCATAGCACATTGTAAGCCATTCTGCAGGTCTGCCCAAAATAAGGTTGTTTTATTAAATAGTTTCTAGTACTAATTTATTAATAAAAATTACATCTAGTGTAAAAAATAGTTTATGTTAGTTATATGATAATTCTATCAATGAGCTATGAAATTACTTACTTATTAGAGAATATAATTGATCTTAAAAGTACTAGAATAGGAGGATAGCCTTATTAACTTGTCCCTAAGTTTGCGTAACATATTTTGTATAAGCTCTCAAAAATTTAATTTATTTTTATTCAAAAATGTGAGTTGATTTATTTCTTGATACTAGATAATTATTTATAAAAATAACTGGAGAATCGGGGCATCGATCCCCGTGCCTCTCGCATGCTAAGCGAGCGCTCTACCATTTGAGCTAATTCCCCTACTTAATTTTTATATATTTTTCCTTAAATTTATTCCCCGAAACTATTGCAAAGAGGTGAGAAGGGGTGAAGTGTCTCATTTGAGTAAATAAACCTTGAGGAGATCCTACTATGCATGATTATTGTTTACCATTCCTGATCAGCAAGTAACTGTGCTAGATGTGGTTTAGATTTGGTGAGCTTACAAGCTATATGATCTTGGGTTACCTGGATGCCTTATTGCACTTGCTGATCAATTTGAGGTTATGACCAGATATGTGGCCTTGTACCACCCCAGGATCAGGCTTGAGAACATTTAAACTCTTCAACAGATATAAGATAGTATGGATAGTTCTTGGTATCAAACTTTTATGATGAGGATGCTCACAATCCAATTGCTTGGTTATGGTTGCTGTGTAACATATAAATGATAATGGTATAAGAATGCTCAGAGGTGGAGCAGCTAGTTTCTTAATGTTTTTAGCAAAAAGAGATCATGGGATGAGTGTGTTTCTAGGGTGTTATAACTAAAAGAGATCAACTTATCAAAAACTAGGGTTTTTTAATACAGTACACTTGATTTTGATGGCAAGTATATGCTTTGCTTTCAGTGCATATCAGGCAGTTATTGAATAAATAATATATGCTGCAATGATTACAAGTTTTAGTTCCCATTTAATGATATGTCACATGATTGAATGCTTGTTGAAGGTGTTGAGTTTATCATAAAATACAACAATCAACTCTTTTAAATTGTGCTGGGTGTCATGGCCTTCCCTGGACTAATTTTTTAAGATGCAAAGCTGAGCTGATAGGCTAAGCAGGGGTTTTGTCAAGTGAGTTCTGAACTTTATTAGAAAACACATTTTGAGCATAAAATGGACTTGTTAAAAAACTCGTTACTTTTTTTGTTTCCTCCTTCCAAAAAGTAGCTTTGCTAATTTCTTGACTTCTTAACTCAGCGCCTTAACATACTTTTTCAGTTCTTCAATCCTGGATTTCTAATGACCAGAAACCCTTAAACTTCTCAGTTAAACAATTTTCAGTATCATGGGTGCCCTTTCAGGAGATTGGAATAGTTTTGAACGCCATCTATTCCCTTAGATAATGTGAGGCGATCAACAAAAATGGCCATGAGTTTAATAACAGTTGATGCTTCTTGATAGGCCTTGACAATGAGTATTTGCCTGCATCATCTAAGTGAATGACTTTGACCATATTCTTCTTGCATTGGTGCAAGATAAAACAGAATTTAGGGTGCCCTACATTTTAATCTGGGAGAGGTATTTCAGTGGGATTGTTACTGCTTTCTATTTGTTCTGGATAATGATTATAGTAGCAATTGTTTTTTTATTACTTTTGGCTTAAAGGCAGCATTTAGACTACAAAGCATACTTTGACAGGAAGAAGGTGTTGACAGCCTGTAGTTTTTCTTCCAGGTTCAATTGGTAATGTTTCCATATGCCATGAAAGTGTAAATTTTGGATAGAATTGCTTGTCTTATTTCTAAGACACTGGGCCATTTTTGTTAAACTTTATGACTTGGTAATAGAAGTTTAATGTGTCTTTAAGGATAGAAACACATTTGGGGTTGATATAATAGCATTATAATATTAACCAAGACAGTAGTAATTAAAACTAAAATATGGCATTTAATGCTTGCTTGTTAAAGGGTGAGGAGATTCTTAAACCTATCACAGTTCCTTTTTAAAGAGATGACTACCACCATTGTATCATCAGAAAAGGCCTGCATCTGCAAAAGATATTGGTTATGATGGGTGATAACCCAACGCTTTGAGTCCACTGTCATTAAGAGGAATTTGCTGCAAAGCTATAAAGAAAAGTGACATTGGGTTACCTTAGCTTAACCTCTAAATTTTAGTAATATATTCCATTGTGTTATTAGTGACAATAACCCTGATAACTATAATGTGGTATAAGGTTTCAACCATTAGACAAATTTTAAAAGGGATGCCCACTGCTATAATCACTGATTAAAACAGGTACCATAATAAGTAACAATAAGATTTTCACATATCTACCAACATAAGATAGCTATTTTTGATTTTTCAAGGGTCCTGAAGGACGTTTTTGGATCGCCCCAATGACATCTAATTAGTATGTACTTTTTTTTTAGTACTAGATGGTCAATTAGTATGTACTTTGATAAACCATTTTTTGAACTTTGTGAGAAGTTCTAAGGCAGTATCATTATTTAATTTGATAAAATCCTTATTAAACTTTTTAATTGGAGTTTAAGAGTTCTATATGGCGCTCATTTTAAAGGTTACATTAAACATCTTTCTTTTTTGAATATTAGCTTAATATATAGTTTCAACTATCTGAGATTTGATACATGGTAAAAACTTTTCTTTCTCGTTGCAAATACTTTTGCAACCCATTCAATTCAAGACTAAATCTAGTTTGATAATCTCATAGAGGGGATTAGTCTGCGCCCATGTCTGGGAGCAGTTGGGCAAGCAAGGCAAGAGGAGCAGGCGGAAGGCCCGCGGTCTCTAACATTCGAAAACGCCCTGGAGAATCTGGCGGAATAGAAAAAAATCTAAAAAAACTGGTGGTCACAATTTCCCCAGAGATACTCGCGTGGCAAGCACGATGCAACCAGTACATCAACACGCCACATTCCCAGCCACTTTCATCGGTGGAATTTGGAGTCCGTGTGTATCTGGACATCCAAAAAATGGCCCTATGGGAAAAATTTTGTGAAGATGTACACAAAATTTTCCTGACCGCGGTGTATGTTGCACCTCACTCCATGCCGCACGGTTGGCTGGACCTAGGTTTTGAAAGCAAAATAGCAGCAGACGAGGCTGCAGCAGTGCGCATAGTAGTCGACCTCCCCAAAGGGCAACAGGTCGTCAAAACTAAATGCACCAGATAGACAAAATCACACCAAATTTTCCTCACGTTTGACTTTTTGCCTACTACATTAAAACGTGACATTTTGGAGCAACACATGAAAGATGGTCTCGCCATATATGGCGAAATACAATCTTTCAAAATGCAACATTTCACGCTGATGCCACACCTGTGCACTGGCAAAGCCATCACAGTTCTGACCCCAACCAAGGAGATTGCAAAGGACCTAACCCAGATCCCACACTCCACCTTTATTGACATCGCAGGGCACACCACCCACCCATTTTGGGTAACCGTGGACAGCGCGCCCCCCATTTGCACCCACTGTGATGTGTTCAGCCATAAGGCGCATGCATGCCCCATCAAAGAGGGCATCACATTCCAAGAGCACCCCTCGGCGGCCATGGCCAGTGGAGAGGCGCACTACAAACCAACCGCAAGCACCAAGGAGGCTTTCCCGTGGGGAGCACAAGGCTGCTACCTATTGGTAAAGCCCATCTCCCCGCAAGAGCAGAAGAAGGCCAAGCAGGCCCATAGGACTGCAGGCTAAGGAAGCGGCCAAGGCCACCACCACCATCCCACACTCACAACGCCAGGAGGACATGGAGACCTTTGCAGTGGAAGCAACTCGGGAATCCATCACCCAATCATTTTGGGAGGCCCATGCCAAATGGGCCACTCAATCCAAGGATCTGATGGGAGATTCAATCTCACCCAATCACTGCACCCAAGCCCCGGTCAAAACTGACTTGGGACCTATCCCAACCAAAATTTTTTTTTGCCCCACTTGACGGTGCACTGAACTTATCCGCACCACAAAAAATTCGCCCAACATCGGGAAAACAAAAAGTGAAGGCCAAAGCCAATGCGACTCTTTCTGCAAAAATTAACAAAAACCCCGATAGCATTGCTGCTAATACCCACGCTGCTGTGAAAGCCCGTGGGGACCTGGAAGAGGCTGGTGGGCCCGGGGGCCCACCCCCTCGCACCTAAGGTGCGATGGGGGAAACCTTCACTCTAGGGATGCTGAATATCGCCAGACTCAAGCCTCCCCATCCCAGGCTAGAAAGCTGAGTTTTTTACAAAACAATTTACCTGTGGATATCCTGGCCATCCAAGAGTCCCACTGTCCATGAGGTTATGAGGAAGCTTGGAAATTCAATGCTCCTACCATCCCTATCCTTTTTTTCAAAGCACTGTGGGGTGCTAATTCAGAAAAACAATTTTTTCAAATTTACATCTTCAGAAACATTCCTAAATGGCTGAGTGCTCGTTGTCACCTTCTCATGGGCCAATGTTGCACACACAATCGTCAACATCTAACCCCAAACGGTGCACATGAGCATTGGGAATTTTTCTCGTCGGTCAAATCCCTCCTGATACCCCCAATTCTTTCCTAATTGGCAACATAAACTGTTGGCTAACCTCACTAACAGACCGGTGGCCGCCCTCACCCCACGCCCCACAGGGTCATGTAGAACTACGCATTCTAAAAGCCACACTTGGGTTAATGGATGTGCTGCCGTGACATGCCCCACTGCTCGAAAACATGACGCGTCCCCACATCCACAACGGCCAGATGAAGGTCCATTACCTGGATCGACCTTATTCTAGCACTGCCGAAATTCCAACCCCACATCTCCCACTTCAAAACAACGAAAATAGAATTCTCCAACTACCAACTGGTCTCAATAATATACCACTTACCCATCACACTTGCAAAAGCCCCACATTGGTGCAAAATACGCCCCCCAGAGCTCGCGTTGCCAGGATTTTCCATGTGGGTGGAAGAGGCAACTTTGGCAAAATTGTTTGTTGCACCATTTTGCGCGGACCCCATTTCCACATGGGCAACTTTTAAAGAAGACACCATCTGCCACTATCGCCATCTCTCATCCAGACGCTCATGAGCCACATCAGCGGTTATATTGCGTGCGCTGGTGGAATTGGCACACTTGTCTAACATTCCAGCCTCAGGATATAGCCCTGCATGGGGCCAGAAGTGGGCGGAGGCAGCTGCCCACCTCAACGCACTTAAAAACACAAACAATGGGTTTGTGTCCAATACAGGGCCACACACATCACTAAAGGTGACAAGTGCACCGCAAACTTCTTTAAAAATTTTTTTGCACCACGCCAGAGTGTGGCCTGCACACAGGTGCGAAGATCGGATAATTCTATTGTGGACACACTGGCTGAAGTGGCAATCAAAATGCAAAGATATTACTCCAAGTTATACGGAGCTGAACCAATTCAGCCAGCCAAAATGGCGGAATTTCTTGACTGAGCTCATATCTGCACCATTTTCTGATACCCAGAAATAACAAATTTAATTACTTGAACGAATTATGGAATACCATTCATGGTGCGCCAAACTGAAAATGCCCAGGCCCAGATGGCATTCCATATGAGTTCTACAAAAAATATTTTAAATATATATCCCCATTGCTGCTAGCCTCACTCAACCAAAGCCTGTTGGAAACGCGCCTCCTACCAGGAGGACATGAGGCCTTTACAGTCACACTCTTCAAGAAAGGGGATAGGCTAGACTTAACCAACTGGCGCCCCATTTCTCTAACAAACACAGACACCAAAATTTTAACCAAAATCATGGCTAACTGTTTAGGGACTGTAGCATCTGCCACCATCTCCCCAGAACAATTTGGTTTCATCCCCAGAAGGTTGATTTGGGATAACGTGCACTCTGTGGCTAATGTGTGTCAGTCCACAGCCTCTGGGGCACTTGTTTTCTTGGACCAACAAAAGGCCTATGATAGAGTAAACTGGGAATACCTTAGGGCCTGCCTCCAACAATTCCACCTACCTCCCCGCTTCATTAACTGGGTGATGCTGCTCACGGAATCTGCGACAATGGCAGTGCGCGGCCCAGGTTTCCTAACAGAAGTAGTCCATCCCCAAAGGGGCCTGCAACAAGGGGACCCCCTGAGCCCACTATTATACAACTTCAGCCTTGACCCACTACTGCGAAATGTGAATGCCCAACTCACTGGGGTCCATGTGCCAGGCCAAACCCCAGTCAAGATGATGGCATTTGCAGATGATTGCGTGGTGGGGGTGCTGATAACAAAGATGCACGCGCGCTTGAAGCCCTCATCCAGGAATATTCCCGGGTAAGCAACGTGGCACTGAACGCCTCCAAAACTGAAATCATCCTCCTTGGTCGGTTTCAGAACTGCTGGGCCCTAGTAAGTAGTTCCCAACCTGGCCCATCTGCTCGCCCACGTCCACGCCTTACTAACTCAAAACACACCGCTCCACTGGTGCTCCCCTTTGTGCCACGACCTACCATAGGACTGGTACGCCATCTGGGCGTGTGGTTGGAGGCAGGTGGATACGCGTCAGCAGTAATGGAGTGCCATATACTGGACAACGTGACGAAGCGAATCGCCTCTCTCAGAGCCCACCCTACTACCCTCACTGGCAGGGTTGTTCTTGCCAGCTCTATGCTCCTATCCAAATTCTGGTTAAGACCCATGCCATCCCCTTCTCCCCAAGCTTCTTCAAATCCCTGTATGCTTTGCTACAAGGATGGCTTTGGTCAGGCCGCCCTCCACCAGTACGGCTAGAGGTCATGTTTGGCCCTCATCATCATGGTGGCATGGGCCTACTTGACTTCAAAGCCCATGCCGCCAAGATCCTGGGCACCTGGATTGCGGCCGTCACTGCTCCTACACTCCCATCCCAACACTGGTCCCACGCGGCCCGCTCCAACTTCTCCCAAGCCTTGGGCCTCAACAATCCATCAAACCCCCACTCCCTGATGAAATACCTCGCATCACACACATCAGCCACAGGTCCTCACGGGACCAAAGCCCACTACAAACGAATCCTACTCTCCATGCGAAGCGCAGAGTGGAGAATTCATATTAGTGGACATACAACCCGAAGAGGCCACCCTCTCCTCAGTTCACACAAGAGGTACAGGGGCTACCCATCCATGATGGCGTGATCCCCATTCGACCCCAAGTCCTATCCAGGGTGGACTACCTGGACATGATGACATCCCTTATTCCACTGAGACCCAAAAGACTATCTGGAAATACGCACACCATCCTCTGTTGCAGCCTCAAGTCCGCTCCCATGTGTGGCGCTGCCTGAGGCGGGTGTATCGTACAGCTGAGCGCTCTAATGCTTTACACTCATCCTGTGTCGTGTGTGGCCAGTATGGAACGCTGTTTCACCACCTGGAGAAGTGCCCCACCTCTAAAGTGATATGGCGCGAAGTCCAACGTCTGCTAGGCCAGGATCAAACACATTCTTCAGTCTGTCAAGAGATATGTTTACTTCATCAATGGCCTCCCCCTCCCACCCTCCCTCCATGCTCTGGTGGTTGCAATCGCCATGTGGACTATCCGCACGATAGTCTTGGATGCCATCGCTGGATCCATCCCCACCCTCCCAGAAGCTGTCCACAGATTCCGGTCTCATTTGGTGGATCACTTTCAAGCGTGGATGTTTGGATATCTCCCACCGCGTCGCTGACGGCTGGTCTCCTCCTGGTTCCCAGTCTGGTTCATCAAATCAGACCCCTTCCTCCACACATGCTCAATAGTGGCTACGTCCCCTACACACGTTCCCTCCCCCTTCCCATAAGTGGCGTTCCCGCTGGCAACAAAAGATAGCATCGCTTCTCTGGGGTGCCTCCCCTGGTACTAAGTTTTGTCTCGTCTGAGTCATATTTGGAAGTGTCCATCCCATGGTCAGCCTTCCCCGCAATAAATGAAATGAGATTTGATACATGGTTCACAGGCAGTTATTAAAACAAAAGAGGTATATAAATATAAAATGTTGAAGCTTGCGTTGAGTATTTTTATGCAAATATAGTTAGGAACAAGAATATTTTCCTTGGGCGCTTCTTTTAGTGCTCACTTGACTTCATCCATGTGATGACAGCAATAAGGGTACATTTATCATCCTCCAAAAACTTGAAAAGAGCAATTGTGGCTATCTTAGTGAGGGTATATATGGCAGAATTAATAGTTATTCAATAGTGGAAGAGTTCATCATGATTCTATTAAACTATAGTATTGATCATGTCAAATTTGGTCTTTATGACGTCATTGTGGGTTTCTACCGTTCAAAGCATTCGTTTGTACTTGAATCACCTAAGGCTTGCCAGGATCTTTTTAGTTATTGTACCCAAAAGGCTTTGGTGGTGATAAGTTGCATTTATAACATTTGATATCATTTAGAAAGCATCAAATATAACTTTTATAGTTTTTTATATTGGTACACTATTCTTATTTGTCTTGCTGTGTAAGCCTAAGGGTATCAGAATACTTAGCTTCAGAATTATTATGTGCGTTTGAAAATTTTTCTCTTTATAACTAATGCTTACTACTTTGAGCTTGTCCTTTGTTGAATCTCAGCGATTCAGTAAGTACCCACTAAAGGGTTCTTTATACAGGGTTTCCCCATTGAACAATTGGAACGGTTGATATGATGATCACCAGTTCCTTGATACACCTTTAACCACTTAATTTTTAAAATAACATGGGAGCAATTTCCCAATCACTTCTTTATTACAAGAATTTATCTTCAGCGGATCCTTCCTTCATCCACGCTCTTCCTCTCTCTTCTTTCTTCACTTAATCCAAGACAAGACCTACAGTCCCCTCATTTCACTGATATCCTAGAGGCCTCTGCCAGTACCGACTCTTCCGCTTAGTTTACTCATGTCGCCATCTTTTCATTGGGTTTGGCATATTATTCTTTAATTATCTATCGCCTTGATTTGAGGAAGTCCAAAACCCTCTTGTCAAATGTTGACATTGCCTCACTGCCCTATTTTGATGGCAACCCAATAAGAACTGTTATGACCTATTATCGCCTTATCCTAAAATGACCAATCACTTATAGTTCTGAATCATCCTCAGCGGATTCTGCCCAATAATCCTTTGGCGGAATTCCTCCACTGATCCACATGGCCTTAATAGTGGCTTGTTGTCCAGTCATATAAATTCTCAACATCCTTAATCATCACCCATAAGTTGAGGGGTCCCTCTGTGAGCCTTGTGTGAGGTACACAATTAGGCAGTCAAAGCTGATACTGATAGTGTGACGTCATTATGGGTCACTGTAAAATTTTTAAAGTTTAATGCACAGGTTTTATTTTGACTGATGTGACGGAATAAGATAAATCCTAGCTGTATTAAGAAACTTGCCAGCCAAATCTTTACAATCTTTACCCATACTCATGCTTCTCTTACAGGAAAATGATATCACCTTACTTAAGGTTAATGAGCAATAAAAATATAGTTATGATTTTATAAAAAAGATAATATGATAAAGTAGTTAGCCAACTAGATATGTAAATTATTTAAATAAGGGGGTTTATATAGGGAAGATTAGTAATCAAAACATCAGTTGCCCCTCTTTAAACCAAAATTTTCAATAACAAACTTACTACCAAAAAGGAACATAAACACAATGAATGACTTTTGTGTTATCCATCCACCTAATATTATCCATTTCAACTAGATTATGATCCTTAAAGGCTGATTTTTAAAATAATACAACTTAAAGCCTTTAAACCAGACTATTATAGTAACCTTTTACAAGCTAGCGGCAAAGATTAGGCAATAGAACAATTTACTCATGGAAGGCGCATTTATAAGGAAATCTAAAAGCTACTGTCAAGACAAGCATTACAAAGCTTTGGTCATTCTAAATCTATCCATAATTGATCAGTATCTCAGACCAGATCAGTTCACTTAAGTACTTTAATTATTGACTATATATTCAACAGCCAAACCACCTACAAACATTGTTGGCAATTGGTATTTAAACTTAATCAGCATAAACATTGGTATTGGATCTGACATTAGACACAATCAATGTCTTATAGGCAATGTTCTTAACATTTTATGGGTGATAGTATGGATATTCAATCAATTCTATATATTAGCCAAAGCTGGATAATGTTGTCATCAAAATATTCAATACATTCCATGGCTTGATCAGATTATACAGTAAACCTTTTGTTTAAAATCTTATACATACTCTTAGTGCTATTCTGACCATTCTTTGGCAACATAGTCCTATATTGCTTAAATTAAATAAATTTGAAGTATGGCACTAAAAATCTTTTGCCACCAGTCAAGAAGAGGGATGTACCAACTCAGTTTCAAACTCATATTCTTTTATATAACTGTAAACCCTTTTATGATAATTGCCTATAAACAAATCTGAAACTTCAAAAGCCCAGTTCTGTAAATCAATTTTTTCTATGCTTTGTCACTGTACAAAGCTAAAAGGATTTTAATCACCAACTATCTTTTACTTCTCACTGTCTTAATAAATAGTTATCTTATTAAAAGCAGAGGACTTTGTGGTAATTAATTCTAGTCTGGGTGGGCATATGTGCTTATAACAATTTTGTTAGAAATTTAGGGCTTCTGTTTTTGTGGCTCAATGCTGCTGTGCCTAAGAAGCCCAACAGTCAATAATTTAAGCATTCTAAGACTATCAAGTAAATCTTCTTTGTTTTTTGGGTGCCAAGTTGTGCTTAGGTCCTGTAAGATAAAGTATTCATCCTATGGTAAGATTGGAAAAAGGATTTATTGAAGTTGAAAGTACCAAAAGGAGATATAGATAAAACGACTTAGCTTTACCTTATAAGTAATAGGGGTTTTATATGTCACATGTAACTGTATAAACCTTATAAAGGAAAAGATTACTAATTATTGAAAAGGGTGACATGAATGGAAAGCTCATGATCATGTGATGCATTCAGATTGAATACTGTTTTTGTAGCATATATTTAATATATAAAAAAGTATTTTGTATAAACCAATTTGAATGAAATTGGTATCACTTAGGACAATTGCCAGGAAGCTTCATATTTTTACTCTTTTGTGGGTACACCTTAATTTATTGCCTCAAACATCACCTGATAAAGTAATCACCTGACATTGAGATAAATTCTTGGTCTCAGCTAATTAGGATTTCATTTTGGGGTATTATGAGCTCAAGTTAGTCTGATAGAGATTTCCTATTATTGATTTTAGCCTTACTAATTATCCCTTTTCTGTATAATTTATTAAGGGATTCCTTTAACCCCTTTTCATGTCTAGGTGTTGATTCTATTAAAGGATCCATATAGCTGATATTATACCCTAATGTGGAATATTCTGGTATCTGACAATAGCATTTTTACAGTTGTAGTTTAAATCTCTCAAGAGGCATCATATGCGGCTTGAATCCTGAAAGGCAATCTAATTAGAAAATAATAGATCTTACTAGTTTTTTAATATTTTTTGGTTATATATATGTTCAACTTTTTTCATTATTTTTTCTATAATCATTTTATATTCCATCTTTCTTTTTAGATTTTAGCCTTTATGAATTTGCTTTTAAATCATTTGATTAAATGATCCATTGGTTATAATTTTGATTGTATAAAATTCTGTTAGAAAAATTAAAAAGCTTTTGAATGGTCTGTTCAAAGTATATACTTTGGTTTGGCAACCAAACCCTACTATGTCATAATAGGCGAACTTATTGCCAAGCATTGAATTGAATGGGGCGGTTGATTACATTTTTACTTTATCCTTGATTAAAGCATTCTTTGCTGCACTTAAAGTCTGAATCAACGTTGTTGATTTTAGGGCACAATTCTCAAATTCCTTATAGAAATATGAGTCCAACACTATCCATTTTTTTCTTAATTACATTCTCCTTTATTTTTTAGCATAATTTTTGCTTTATCAAATATAAAAAGATCTTCTAGATTTAGCTACATCTTAATTAATATGGGGTCAGCTCTTTTTCTCTTGCTTTGGTGATTACTTTAACATTTTGAAATATGCCTTAACATGATGGGTAAGCTGTTGTTTCATCAACAAATATAAGGGCAATTAATAAATTTTATGGAGGTTTGTCTAATAAAACTTGATAGCATGGAGCTCTGGATTGTTACCATCAAGGCTTCGTAGCCTTTTCCTTCATTTATACTTGATCCATTTTTTAGTTTTAACAAGGTTCATTTGATACTCATTCTTAATTTTACACTGAAAGGCTTAGAGTCTAAAAGCACCACATTTGCTGCAAATTGATGAGACTTTTCCAGAAAATTTTAAATTAAATATATTTTTTAAAAAATTTACCAAATCATTATGGTTTGAGTTTAATTTTTTTAATGTAAAGCTACTTCTGGCGTGTCACAAGTTGAGCCCAAATTTTAGGGTATTTTACCATTTTTGAGATAAAAGTGTTGATTTCCAATATAAAAGCATCTAATGGTTTATTCTCAGTAGGGTCAGAGCACCATTTATATGAGGATAAATTTGTCAAAAGTACTCATTGCAATTGCATCAGCTAGGATCTTGGCTTCCTGGTAAAATTGATTGGAAAATGCTCCTATAAGCTTTCTTAGAACATTTACTGCACAGAGTCTAACTTTGATTTTAAGAATAAGAATGATTGTTATATGTATAGAGACAACTATCTAGTCAAGTCTTTGTAAGTGGTTACCACCCTATTTAACCAAGGTAAGCTGACCAGGGAATGGACATTACCAAACTAAAACTAAAATCATAATAAAAATTAATGATCCAAACAAAACGCCCAAAATGGACGGATCAATTGAATCATACCTGACAAATATCCAACCAGGTGGGTAGCAAATACTGCTATCCCTCCATAATGATGGGGAGGGGGGATTAGGGGGCTCATCTTTGGATGCAATCATCTCATTACAGAGTAGGGTGCGTGTTAAGGCAGATAGTAGGGGTGTGGGGCATTGGCAGTATGGGGTTTGATATCCCTGATGACTGGAACTTCCAAATATTTGTTAGCAAACATAATGCCAACGATGTATTTGGCCAAGGCGTCTTCAGCTTTGAGGTGGGCGTCTGGTAATCTAACAAATGTGGCAATGTTGGTTTATATTCTTTTTGCTTTTTGATTCCGTGCTACTGTTATGACATTCTGGATGGCTTCAGTGACGTTATTGTGTAAAATTTTTCATGTTGATCTTACTTTGTGCAGTAAGATCTATGGGGATAACGGGAGGTGGAATTCATCCTGCAAGCGCAGCCACAAATTTGGTGGCAGCTTTGCGAAGCAGACAGCAATCTGGTGTGGTGGCTGCTTCTACTGCAAGCTGATGGTCGCTGTAGAACAGTTTGGCAGTTAGGTTGTGGGACAAATTTCTGAGGCGGGTATTTTGCATCTCATTCTGCATTACAGAGCCGCTCAACTTGCAGCAACAGTTCTTTGACAACGTTACCTGATTTGTTGATATCATCCAAATACTCCCATGGGTTTTAGTTGAATTGGATTAAGGAATTGGCGTATGGTTGAAAATTGGCTGGTTTCTGGAATTTTCCTGGGATCAAACAGGGGTCCAATCCTGCACTTGATTGGAAGAATCATGCGTGTCCCTGAGGCAAGGTGGATGCTGATTGGTGGATGCAGCAGCAGCTGCAGCATCAGGCATTGGAGGAGGGGAAGGTAGGATCATACCCCATGTCAGAGTTGGCGAAGGGTGGGCGGTGGATTGGTGGGCATCAGGCAAACTTTCAGCATCAGTGGAAGTTTCTGAGTATGGGCATTTGAATTTTGAGTGGTTTAACTCAAAACAGGATGGGACAATTCATCTGCCCGCCCTTGACATGGGCCCAGAATGGATGTTTGGGGGCAGATGGGATGGTGGTGCGAGGTGAAATTGCCAAAGAAATTTTTATAAATTTAGGGCTGATTGTGGCATACACCCAAGGCCCAGTGAGGCGTGTGGCCCCATTTGGGACCACAAATTGTAAGATGAGGTTGGCGCTGTAGGCTGCCAAACCTTCCATTGGCTCCTGGTGGAGCACTTCAGGGGGAGGTGGGTGGGAAAACCAGCAAACTGTACCACCAGGTGGTGTCCATTGGGAGCTGGGTCTGAGTTGTTGGGAGGGAAATATTATTGAATAAAAGTGGCACCGTTGCTGCAGTGGCTGTATCAGCTTCACAGGGGAAGCCAAGATCAAAGTCCCCTTATAGGGGCGGAAGTCAATAAAACAGGCTGGTGTCATCACCACCTGAGCCATTTTGATAATGGCTTGGTTATCATAGGGGAACAATTTCCCATATTTGACACTAAGGCCAAAACGTATGTTGCTCTGGGGAGCACCAGGGAGCAGTGGGGCACCGCTTGGGTTTGAGAAAGATGGGCATCGAGATCTTTAGGAGGAACAAATCATCCCAAGGGTTTGGAATGACTGGGCGAGCCAGTCCAAGCACGTTTTCCTGTTGGATGGAAAATGGAGGGGGAGTTTCGCCACTGCCCCATGCTGGGACAGTTGGCGGGGGATCTGACAACATCAGAGCAAGACTTCAGTATGCAATTAAGTGTTTGCTTTTAATTTAACGAATGAATTGCTCAAAAAAGTTATGCCAAGCATAGAGAGAACGTAGTGGTTACCACCCTAATCAGGTATATTTTTTTATTTTCTTAAGATAATTGAAAGAGGCAACTAGTCCCTTAAACTCCTATTTAATTATAAATTATAATAACTATCAAAAAGCTATAATATGTCTTTATTAAATCAAGGAAGATTTTATATGGAAGGTAAATTCTTAATTCTTCAGTTAACACCCTAATATATATGGAAACAAAATAAAAATGAAATTATCTAAAGAATCATATAAAAAATGAATTAATTTCTAAAAAACTATCCATCTAGTCAGAGTTCCTACCATCTATATTACAATTCCTCCTGGTTTTGGTTTTTAAGATAGAGCTTCCTAACATCTTTACCAATAACCGTGATTATCCTTTGTGAGCTAGAAGTCATGATTAGGTAATGGAACAATTACCCATTCATTTCAAGCTGATTGAGCCCAGGTATCCTAAAAAAGTTAATGACATGAAAAAGCATTGTCAGCGCTTCAGTAACTATTCACCTACCCTTATCAATTGGAGACAAAGCCTATCTATATACAAGAAATTCAATTATTGTTTAACAAACCAAAAAGTAAAAGATATAAACACTTAAAGCGATTATACTTTACAATAATTAATATGCATCAACATCAGAATCAAATTACACCTATAAAGCTTTTTCTAATTGTTTGTTGGAGAACATTTTCAGACAATAGTTACAAAATAAATAACTCCAACATTCATTAATTACTTATTTGTAAGCCAACCAAGGTAGGAAAAGAAAGATAGTTAACAGGGTTCTGTCACAGCTGGATAATGTGGGCATACAAATTCCCAACACAACCTCTGGCTTGACCATATATTTTGTAAATATTATTTCAGGAAATTAAAGGATTCATGTTATTTCCTTTTCATAGATATTTTTTGAAGGCGGATGTTGCTTTGTTTCATGATATAAGTTGTTTAGCCTGGTTAAAATTGGTCTATGATTCAAAGTGTTTTCAACTAGTTAACTCTAGCTAGCTTTTGCACTCAATTTGGTTTTAATAATCTTTTATTACATTAGTAATGCATCCTCCCTTCCACAGAGATGTTATAGGCAGGAAAACTCCCCAAGACATGAGGTCACTAAATTATAAATTATAAATTTATAATGTAATACTTATCTTTTCCAGTCTTTTTTTTCAATTTTTCAAAAGTCAATACTTTAAGTACTTACAATGCCTCTATTAAAAATGTGACCATTAATATGTTTTTGATATTATAGGCGTTTTTTTCTAATTTGGTGATAATTTTGAAAAACCCTAACCACAGGTGTCTAATACTACTTCATCAAATACATGATATTAAAATAGTCTACCATATCATCAATATTATAATCCATGAGGTCTGGTTAATTTCAATCATATTGTTTCTTTACTTAATTTCTTTTCTTCAGTGTTGTATTAAATGCTTAAGATTGAAATTTGTCAAAGTATTTTTCTTTCAGTTTAAGTATAGTTTGTGGCAGTCAAAGCGTTTCCTGACCAACACATTGCCTTGTTAGTTCCTTACAGGAATACTAAACTAGTGACAGAAAAATGGAAAATGGTTACATGAACTTGGATGGCAGTTTCAGGAGATTACGAATTAAAAAAATCTGCCAGAAACCAATTGACTCAAAATGGATGAAAAATTGAATTTACTTAATTATAATATTTAAAGGCCCATTTATGACACCTTTGAAAATTACTCTGACATCCAAGATGGGTCTAGAAGAGGCAGGCGATATTCCAGAAGTGGTGCATTCTGCTGTACTGCCCCAAACCCAAAAAGGCTCAGGGGTGAGGCCAAGATACAGAACTACTATAAAAACTACTGATAAAAGTCAATTATCTTTAATTCATCTTTCAAGAATTTTTCTATAATATAATTATAATAAACTCCAAGCTTTATTGTAAGTTAAAAGGGACAAATATCAAGAGTGGTTAGCCTGGAAGGGTAATTCCTGCTTTCACTCTAGTTCAGGTTTCGTCAACACATGTTTATAATCCTTACTGGATATAAAAATCTTGGTGTGGTATATTTGTCTCAAGATTGACCCACCTTGATTACTTTTATTAAAAAAGGGACATCTATTAGGACAATAAAGTTATTCAACATCGGATCACACTCATACTTGAAAAAGGACCTCATGGTCTTGTTCTCACTCTCCAACAGACAGACCTTGTTACTTACTATTAGTTTAGTGCTCACTATATTCTAGGGTCTCTTCACCAAATCTATTAACAGCCATAAGACTAGAATCTTCTTTTATGTATATTGCCATTCATATGGAAAATCACTTGTGCATTGCTCCCAAATTGTTTTGTGGCAATGTGGAGAGAACTCATCCATTAAAACGGATGAAGTTCTATCTCTTTCTGCTAAGCATCACTTTTCGAAAATCAATTCAGCCTGAAATTTAGCTCCACTAAAGAGATTTACGAAAACTATTAGCAAATATGGCGGGAAACCCCGCAAAGAACCCGCAGGCTATGCCAAACGAGCCAGCACCACCCCCAAACGAAGCAACCCTCAGTTACCCACCTCAGGGTCAACCAGAATCACCCGCTCTCAAGCAGCAGCCATGAAAGCAGGCACCACCCCCAACCTGGAGCTACTCCAACTAGCGCCAGTTCACCTGATCGCACTTCTGCAACCTGCACGCCTAACAGCTCTGTGTGTGCTGCCTCCCACCAACCCGCTGGGCCCCCTCCAACCAAGGAGGCCATCACCCACGCTGTTTTAATGGCGTCTGCTCAGTTGAATGCAACTCAGCCCATCCAGACATTCACCTCCCCCATTGTGTCAGCTAATTCAGCCCCATCTATCATTGCTGATGCCATGTTTCTGGCTCCCTCCATGAGGGGCGATACCCAGCTACCTGGCCCCCAAATCCTCAGATGTAAGGTTGGATTAGCCGCACATTCTGGTTCACTAAGCACCAAATTGGGACAATCTACTCTTCCCAATGAGGATTCAAATGGTTCGGATTTTGGAACTTCACACCAGTTCCAATCTCACCCGTCCCATTTAAACCCCGTAATTGGCACTTCTCAAGTCGGCACTTTATCGCAATATGCTGAAAACGACCAATTCACTAATCAGCCAATGAGTTTTGCCCACGAAATCACAGCAAACACTCGGGCTGAATTTACCCAAATAGATTGGGATGGTGATGAAACATCTCCCTCCTCCCAATTGGCTGGAGTTAATTCCAATCTGGATGGGACTCCCCAATTTAGCGAGGCCCAACAATCACCTGGCCCCCAAACCCTTGGATGTAAGGTTGGATTAGCCGCACATTCTGGTTCACTAAGCACCAAATTGGGACAATCTACTTTTCCCAATGGGGATTTAAATGGTTCAGATTTTGGAACTTCACACCAGTTCCAATCTCACCCGTCCCATTTAAACCCCATAATCGGCACTTCTCAAGTCGGCACTTTATCTCAATATGCTGAAAACGACCAATTCACCAATCAGCCAGTGAGTTTTGCCCACGAAATCACAGCAAATACTCGGGCTGAATTTACCCAAATAGATTGGGATGGTGATGAAACATCTCCCTCCTCCCAACTGGCTGGAGTTAATTCCAATCTGGATGGGCCTCCCCAATTTAGCGAGGCCCAACAAACCGCCCCTCAATTTAATATGATGCCAGCAACTGCTGTAACATTCCAGAAACAAGGAACTCCGCAAACTTGTCCAAACCACCAGCTCACACTCAACCTGCAATTGCAGCCCAAAGCAAACACAAACGCACCAAAGGAGCCACTGGGGCGTGGCAAAAACCTCTGGCACCAACGCTACCCAAAGCAGATCCCCGTGAAGTGGCGTTTATTGCTGATGTTAAGAAGAAATGGGCCGAAACTAGAGCGCAAAAAGCTCTACCTCGCTCAACCCTCTCCCACGCAATTCGCCTTTATTATGGGCATAACCCTGTTGAATTCTATACAGAGGATTACTTCTCATACTTTGCAGCGATTGCGGAGACATTCCCTATTAACACCACCATCCATGAATCAGTGGAGGGCCACTACATCGATGTGGGATTCACTGAAGCTGCCCTTGCTGACCATGCTGCCACCCTCCAGGTCATTATTCCACGCGGATCTCTTCGCATCTCCCGCACACGCTCTCACCTTGAGAAAATTTCATGGGTTACTTTTTCCAACCTACCAACGACTGTTGATCCTGAGTCTCTTAAACTGGCACTCCATCGTGGTTTAATGGAGTTTGGGTCTGTTCTTTCAGTGGACTTTAGCGTCCCC
Organism: Massospora cicadina; assembly: GCA_022478985.1. Classification (NCBI taxonomy): domain Eukaryota; kingdom Fungi; phylum Entomophthoromycota; class Entomophthoromycetes; order Entomophthorales; family Entomophthoraceae; genus Massospora; species Massospora cicadina. The sequence continues at coordinate 17,745 of JAKSZP010005818.1, read as the reverse complement.
TCTTACTATGCTCCCACTCAAAGAGCTCGCACTGCTAGGGCGTCATTCATCCCCTCCCCCACTGTATCCCGTAACATTGAGGTTATTCCTCGTGTGGCGGTAGTTGGGGCATGCCCTGAGATCTTTTTGTCGACCCTGATCAGGCGCACCCCCGGTGTTCATGGTGTAACGCCCTTGGACACTTGTATAGTGGCTGCACAGCTCGAAAACAAGCCCTCTTAGCCACCACCCAGGGGCCTAAACCAGGCCAAAACGATCCCACATGGCTGCAGCAGCAATTCCACAACCCACACAATGGGTTCCTGTTCAAGACCTGTCCCCTGAGGCCTTACGCCTAGCAGTTGAAACAGCTAACCCCACTATTGGTGTGGGATACCTTCGCGCTCATGCCCCCTTCCAATGGGCACCCCCTCCAATCTCCCAGAGTCAACTCCCTCTCTCACCAAGCGCAAGGCATCTCCCACAGGGTGCCCCTCGTCAGCCACCCCCACTCAGGGCTCCGCGGCACCCCCACCAACCCCCACCAGCGATTTATCGCATCAGCCCTCAGCTCCCAATGGAGCTATGCCCACCAGCATGGACTGGCAACTCGCGGCCTGCAGTAGAAGTGCCACCTCAAAGAGTCTCACCCCAACCCCACAGTCCATTTCGCGCGGATCCTTTGCAGTGTTGGAGGAAGTGAATATGGACTCAGACTCATCAAATGGGGACACCGCGGAGGTCACCATTGAGCACCCTCAGGTCCTTCCCCTGCAACGGAGCGGGGCAGCATCCTAGGCTGGCTTACTGGGTCCTCCGCCCCCCCCCCTCTCCTTCCCCTCAGAACCCTCGACGCTCCTCACGGATTGCAGCTAATAGTCAAGCTAAAGGACTCAAAACTAGCCGCCTCACAGCAGCAGGTTTAAGCGCTGGCAACCCCCCAGGACATGGAGGGGAACAGCTATGAGTCCCCATGGCAGCACCCTGGCCCTGCAATCCATCAACGCAAATGGGTTGCGGGACTTTAAGGAGAGCCCGCCTCCTCCGAAACTTCAGGTCAGCACAAATTGACATCGCTGCTGTCCAGGAGCCCCATATCCTCCCCCACGAACAATCTGCATGGAATGAACAGTTTGGAGGCAACTCCTTCTGGACAAACCATGCCGCCCTTATTGTTTTGAATCCCCGGGTTAAAACCCATTCTTTTTCACAATATCTAGGTGGCCGCCTCATACTGGCCAAACTCACCACTCCTGACTTCTCCTTCTTCGCTGCAAGCATCTACCTGCCTAATGCAGGTCAGGAGCAAAATCGGCTCTTGGAAGAGCTCCTCCAACTCAATCTCCCACGGAATACAGTTCTCTTAGGAGATTTCAACACAACCATAAGTCGCGTCCGTGACTCTTACCCCTGCAGCAAAGGAACGCCCTGGATCAAGTCGCCTCCAGGATTTTCTTCGCCTGAGTGGCTTTATAGATGCGCTTCCACCCTCCGCGTCTGGCCTAGGTTGCATGACTAGGATCCAGTATGATGGAGGAGCTTTCCAGTCAGCGTCACGCATAGATATGGCACTGATTGGCCCCCTGCTAATTGGCCGCGTCTCCTCTCCCATCTCTCGTGACAACCATCTGAGTGATCACAGGTCACTCACCGTTGTCCTCACCACCACACTTAGACCGTCGCGTAGGTTCTGGCCTAGGGTTGCCCCAGCTCTTCTCAACAACCCCTTCACTAAGGAGAAGCTGTCTATGACCATCCGAGAGACTCTCACCTCCCCCCACCCCACCTGCTTGACCACAAGGCTAGATGGGCGGTGACCAAGGAGGGCATCACCCGCGTTGCTTACAACTGTGCCAAAGCCCAGATGACTGCAGCTCGCGCCAGAGTCAAAAGGGCGGAAGCCAGAATCAGACATCTAGAGCGAAACTGCCAGCCTTCGCCCTCTCCCAGATGGTTGGAAGACTGGGAAGCGGCGCAGGAAGCACTCCGCTTGGAGCTCACACTGCAGGAAGAACGGGCAGCAAACTTTACAACATCTCGTTACTATGCTCAATGGGAATGCCCCACCCGCTTCTTCTTTCAGAAACAGAAAGCCCGGTCAACAGCGCAGGATATTACTGCACTGAAAATTGGCACTACAACCACTTCAGATAAGGAGGAAATCACGCAGGAACTACACCGCTTCTACTCCAGCCTCTTCCATGCCACCCAGGTGGACCCATCGGACATCCAAGACTTCCTGTGGCGGGCTCCAGAGCCGCCCATTGACCCACGGGCTGATGAGGCTCTACTGGCGCCTATTTCCATCCAGGAGGTGATGGAAACCCTTCTGAAATCCCCACGGCTTAAAGCCCCAGGCCCAGATGGAATACCCTTTGAGGTGTACCTTCTGGAACCTGCAGTGATAGCCAGAACCCTCCGCGACCTCTTCGCTGCACTCTTGGTGAATGGCGAGGTCCTCCCCGACTCCAGAGGCTCAATCACGACCCTCATTCACAAGAAGTCAGACCGTGAGAACCTGGCGAACTGGCGCCCCATAGCGTTGATCAACACAGACCACAAGCTCTTCACGAAGCTTCTGGCCAACCGCATCACCAAATGGGTGTCACCTCGCCTCTCCCCATCCCAGTACGGTTTTATTCCGGGGAGGTCGTTATGGGACAACTATAATGACCTTCACGTGACTTTGACTGCTAACTCTCGTAAGGTGAATGGCTTTGTGGCTCTTCTGGATATGGAGAAAGCATATGATCGGGTAGCCTGGAAGTATATTGATGCTTCCCTGGCCCGCTTCCATCTCCCACCCGCAGCTAGGCGCTGGATATCATCGCTCTATGACCAGCTCCACACCAGAGTTCTGGCGCCAATGGGTTTTACAGTGGCAGTACCAGTTGGACAAGGTCTCCGGCAAGGGGACCCCCTGAGCCCTATCCTTTTTAACATCACCCTTGACCCCCTCTTGGCCTCCTTACAGGACAAGCTAACAGGGATTCTGGTCCCAGGTAAAGCCCCCACACGCACCATGGCATTTGCAGATGACACTGCCATTGCATTTGGCTGCCCTGGGGATGTTGCCCTCGCTGCTGTGACCATTGAGAGGTACACCAAGGCGTCCAACGCCATGGTCAACACCTCCAAGACAACAGTTGTACAGGTTGGCTCCCCCACCTTCCCCCCACCATTTGGTATTGAACCTGAGCGCGGTACCTTCCGTCACCTGGGCGTTCTCACCAACCAACAAGGAGTTGCGCTAAAAGACAATGAGGACTTGCTCCTTGCAGCAGTTAACTCCAGGATTGCCAGCTGGAACCGGCGGCACATCACCCCCCAGGGTCGAGCTCTGATGGCCAATGTGTTCCTCCTCTCCAAAGTCTGGTTCCTAGCGCACGTCTGCCCATTCACAGATGCCTTTTATACGCGGCTCAATGTACTCCTCCGCTGTTGGATCTGGGGCTCAAACCATCCACCAATAGCCCTCTCAACCATTGCCCGACCCTGCAATGAAGGGGGCCTAGGGCTTCTGGACACGCGATCCCACGCCACCACAATCTTCCTGAAGTTCCTATGGCCGATTGTCTGCTGGGACGCGACCCCATGCCCCAATGGGCGCCCGCCCTCCGCCAGTCAGTGTCAGCAGCTCTGGGTCTTCCTAGAGCATCTCTGACCTCATTAGGGGAGTGGCTCACAAACCACCCAGGCCATCGCCTAAAACCATCCTCATCCCCCTACTGGAACCAGGCTCTCCTTGCCCTGAAACGAGTAGGCGCGCGGATCCACCATGCCTTCCCATACAGAAGGGAAGGCCCTGGCCTCAGCCCACGTCGCCATGCAATTGTGCACAATGGACAAGTTGTCACAACTCGCCTCAACCCCCAAGATCGTCCTCCCATCCGCCCAAGACTCCTTGAGCTCCTCCCTCCCTCCGTGAGATTTGACCTTAAGGAATTGTGGAAGGACGTCTATCACCCCATCCTGTCAGCAAAGGTGTCCAACACCTTATGGAGAGTGCTCCACTGTTCATACAGGACAGGGGACCGGACTGGCCCTACCTTCCAGCACCGAAGCTGCCCCCACTGTGTGGAGCCTATTGACTCCCACCTCCATCGTTTTTTCACCTGTCCAGGTGTCGCCGCATTTTGGCCAAAGGCCCGCGCGCTCCTCCATGCTCAGCCCTGGTCTGGACACCCTGTGCAAGACCTCATGTTTGAGCAGACATTGCCTGGTTGCCACCGACCCCTCCGTGTCCTCGCCTATGCCACAGCCATCTGGACCATCCATAACTCCTTCCTTCGTGCTGCCTTTGACCAGCAGGTGTGGACCCTTCCACACATGATCACCCACTTTCAGGTACACTTTGAGATGGCCCTGAAGGTCTGCACTATGTCGCCAACCCTCCCCCGCTCAGTTGTCACTGCAGCACGGCTCTGGCGCGCAAACCCCCTCCCTTTCTCGATGCCTCCTCCCTCCCCTTCCCTCGCCTCAGGCTCTTAGAGCCCAGGCGTAATTCAATAAACATCGATGAATCCCCCCCTTGGGTTGGGACCATCTAGTACTAAAAAAAAAAAACGGATGAAGTTCTTACAACCTACTTTCTTTGGAGCTAGACATGATGGAGTAACCACATGGGAGAGCCTTACCTGTATGGTGTGAACACACAAACACTCTCAATATGGTTAATTTCTCAATCATTTTTTTGCTCTGAGAAGCCAAGAGGCTTTTCCTGACCCACTATCAGATGCCAGCCTGAACAGTTTCTCCACGTTCTACTATCAATTAGTTTTATGCCCTCTCTGCGGAGGAACTGATTGGAGTACAAAAAACCTTCACTCACTTGAGACTATAAGCCTGGTTGACAGCAGTGTTAAGAGGAGCTACTGCGGCGTCAAAGATGTTCAAGTAGTGGATTTACCTTCAAACCTCTCCAACTGGTTCACAGATCTTCTGGAGACTAAGTCAGCCCTATTAACCTCACTGGATGAATGTCTTCAACTTTTGGTATGAGCCGTCACACAATGACTTGCAAGACGCCGCTTAGTCCACACTTCTATTGCTATCTCAAGGCTTTATGTCCATTATTGAATGTGCCCATGTTTTCGCCCCCTCACCAAAGCAGCCAAGGTCACATCCTCTCAACTCACCAGGATGTTTAGCCAAACCTGCTCCCTTAAATCCCATCTACAATGAAGTCCATCCACTTAGACTCCAACTTGGAGGAATAGATTTTGGTTGCCATGCAAGTGGAAAGCCAACTGGCCCTGTCCCAAGAAAAGATGTATGCACCTATCCCACATGAAAGACTTTGCAGCGGCACGCTGAGTCAGAAACCGCATTTTCTCCTCCCAACCATACATAACCTGCCATAGTGACACCCTCCCATTTTGACCCCAGATCAGGTGAACACTGCCTTGAGGCCCCACTCGCCTTTTATGGTGGATTGAAGACTCTTATATAATCTTTGATCTACTTCAGCCCGCGTCAATGCTATATATAAATATCATGTTTTGCCCTAATTGTTTGTGCCCTTCACGCTGAGTTGTAGTGCTAACGGGAAGAACAGCGTCAAAAAGAAATACAGGCCCTCGTAGACATAGGGGTAGGAGGAGAACTATCTGGATGAGGGCTTAGCAAAATTCTTTAAAACTGAGAATGCACATAAAGTGAAAGCGTCACTTTTGCAGATACCAACAAATACTTGAATGTTGGGAATCCAATCCCAGATTTCAATCCGCCAAGGTCCCCATCAATTTTTGGAACTGTAGAGTGCAATAAAGAACCTACCCCACCCCCTCATCCTAGGAATGTGGTGGTGGCACTGTTACTCTCTTCAGTTTATTGTGGAGGAGCATCAGGTCACGCTTTACCCTGAGGGCAGACTCTCAGTGGTTTTAGATCTCATATCAACTGGCAAGAGTGGGTCCAAAATAAATACTCATCAACCTAAGGATATGACGTTAGATATTCCTGAGGAGTTCTGATCCTTTTATCACCTATTCTGGTGGAATCACTTAATCGCCAATCCTTTGAAGGGGTCATTCTTGTTCTTCTTCATTTTCTTTATTGATGCCAGTTTTCTGTGAGGGTGTCCTATGTACCCGCTTACCCTTATGCCAAAGAAACATTCAATGTATACATAAAAGACATTATAGAAGGTAATGATAATGCCAATAAAAATTCCCAGTAAATTTCCTATTTTTCTGGTCCCCAAAGTTAGTGAAAAACTCAAGCTGTGTGTGGATTACAAGAAGTTAGATATAATAATAAAACCTGACCTGTATACCATTCTACTGATGGAGACAAATTTTACAAATGATCACCAGGAGCCAAGTCTTTTCAAAATTAGAACTTGTCAGCTCCTAAAACTAGGTGCCTATAGCACCAGAACTCCCTGCAATTAATGGCGCTCAAGTGCCATCTCTGGGTGTATGAATACTTAATCAGTTCTTTTGGGTTTAGGAACACCCCAGTGGGTTTCCAGTGTACAATTGACCATGCACTAGGGGACCTCATTAGGAAGTGCTGTGTTTCATACATGGACAACATCCTCATTTTTCAAAGTTTAAGAAATAGCACCAGGTGAATATCCTAAAGGTGCCTAAGGTGGTTGACTAGGACAATCTCTGTATGATGCCCTAAAAAGTAAATTATATAAGGGATTTGTTATTGTTTTGGGAAACGTTGTGCTCAGGGATGGCACTGACATCTTCCCAGGAAGACTGAAGGCTGTAGAGGGATGGTCTACCCCTAAAGACAGAACAGATGTCAGAAGTTTTTCATGTATGGTGAACTTCTTATGCCGCTTTACCAAGAACCTTTCCACGACAGCTGTACCCTTGACTAGACTGATAACCAAGTCCCATGTAATGGGGAGAAGGTGAGGAACATTTGTTCTAGGACATCAAAAAGCTTCTTCTCAACACCACGTCCTGGTGCACCAAGACCTGAACAAGACAAACATTGTAGAGAACAACGCCTCTAAATTCGCCATTGGGACAGTCTTCTTGCAGAAGGGGGAAAATTGAGCTGACACCCAGTATGATATTCCTTTTGGAAGATGCTTCTTGTAGAGATATATTATCCATATTACAATAAGGAGCTCTTGACCATTGTATCTGCCTTATAGGAATGGAAACATCACTTTCTCTATGCTAGGCACCATTTTACTATTCCAGTGGATCACAAGGCGCTAGAATTCTAAGAGCCTGAAAAATGAACCAACTTAAGACCTGCTGGCAGTTCAATCTGGCCCAATAAGATTTAAGATCACATACAAGCTGAGGGAGAGCAACCTATAGCACAACCTACTGATCCAAAACCTAAGATGTAACTATCCAAGGAGGAGCTCAAAGTTTACAAACCACTACCATGCTACCCCTGAAACTTTTTATGACAATTAAAGAAACCAATGGAGACCTGATAGAAAAAATAAACGCGGACCAACAAAGCTCAACCCACAGGAAATAATGGTATAAAGACTTAGCAAAAGAGAGGATTACAAAAAGTACAAAAACTACCAAAAGAAAAAAGTCTAATCCTATACAATGGCCAGATATAGGTTCAAAACCACAAGCTACAAGAGGAGGCAGTGAAGCCTGTCATGATCATCCTATGGCAGGCCACCCCAAATATGAAAAAGCTGGAGTGTATGCTATTGAAAAATTATTCATGGCCAGGGATGAGGAGTACTGTCAGAGGCCACATTATCCGCTGCCTTACCTGTGCTTGGTCAAAGCACTCTAGGTGAAGAACCAGCTGAAAAACTCAAGCCCTTGTAGATTTTAAGGTTACCATGGTTGTCCCTGAGTATGGAATTTATCTCCGGCCTCCCAAAATTGAAGGGACACAACGCCATAATAGATATAGTGGACAGGTTTACAAAGGATGTAAGTTTTTTACCTGTGTGACAATGATAACAGCTAAGGAAATGGCGGAGATTTTTGTCAAGGAAGTTTTCTCCAAACATGGACTACTGGAAGAAAAATTTCTGATAGGTAAGCCAGTTCATATCGCATATTCTTGAGACAACTCATCAAAATCTTCAAGATCAATCCCTGACTCTCATCTGAATACCATCCTAATTGGATGGTCAAACTGAGAGAGTGAACCTAATGCTGGAACAATACCTCCAGTGTTACCTCTATTCACAACAAGAATGCTGGCCTTATTGGTTGGAGCTCACCCAATTTGCATACAACAATCTCATTCAAGCATCCGCGGGAAGGTCAATGTTTTATGAATACCATGGTCTCCACCTGAGGATGATAGAAGGATCCCCCAAAAGACCAGATTCTGCTGCTAAAAATCGAGTAGACGAGATGAGAGAAAATTTTGAAACCTTACAAACAATTTAGAAAAAAGTGGTAAATACTTAATACAGAAATTGGATAACACCGATTGGAAGCCCCCATGTGCTGCCCTGGTATCTGGTCATAATCACTTCTGAAAAAACTCAGTCCTCATTTATTGCAAGGAGTATAGTCGCCTTAGGTCCTATCAAGTCTTATGTCATGTAAACTAGGTGGCTTATAAATTAAAGTTCCCCAATAGATTTTATGCACACCTAGTTCTGCATGTGTCACAAATTAGGAAGTTCAAAACCCATGCTGGAAAAACTATAACCTGTTAATTCCAATAACCTCAATGGAGTAGAATACAAAGTCAAGGAACTATTGACACAAAGGCATCGCAAGAAAAGTGCTGGTACCTGATTAAGTGGTCCAGGTACCCAGTCAAAAATCCTTTCTTGAAGATGGCCAATAACTATTCCAAGTGGCAATGGAAGGTGGAAGAGTTCTTATAACAAAGCGGCATACCTCTGAAGGGGGCGATGTGATGGTAAAAGCATTTTGTGACAGCCACATTGCCTTAATATCCCCCTGTTGGAATACTAAGCCAGTGACAGAAGATCAGAAGCCAGCAGATTTACATGATCAAACTGCAGTCTCAAGATTACTTTAAAATTATTAAATAAAACCTTTGTAAGTTAATTTAGCCAAAATGAATAAGATTAAATATAAGTTAAAAGATTAAAAATGCTCATTTTACGCCTTGTGGAATCAACCAGCGTCCAAATATGAGTCTATAAGAGGCAGGCGATTTCCCAGAAGTATTGGATTCTGCTGTATTGTTCCCAAACCCTGCAAGGCTCACAGTAAAGGCCAAGCCGCTACTTTTATAAAAACTCCTGAGGAACGTTAATTGGCTTAACTTCATCTTCTAAGATCTTATATAAATATAAAATATAAAATATAAAATTTAAATTTACAAGATTCATTGTGAGTTAAAAAATGCTCATTAGGACAATTAATTAAGTAATTATTGGTTTACACCTCAGACTTGGAAAATCCCCTTGCGGCCTTGTTATCACTCTACAACAGACAGAGCTTATAACTTACTGTTAGTATAATGATCAAATATCTCAGGGTCTCTTTGTCATATCTATCAACAGCAATTAAATTAGGAACCTTCTCTCCAGTGACTTGTCATTTTTATGGACCATCACTTGAGCATTTCTACCAAATTGTTTTGTGGCAATGTGGAGTAAACCCATTCGTCATATTGTTCAGGACTAAACCACAGAGGTTGGTTCTATCACAAATAGAAATGAATGTCAACACAATTCCTTATTCATATAAAAGCTAAAATGAGGCTTTTAGTAACCGTATAATGACTGGTATTGCAAGTGAAGGTTACTGAGCTCAAGTAAGATGCCCAAGCAGATGTTCTTCCTAAGACCAGTTTTCTTAGCATAGGTGCTGGGGTAACATTACACTTTCTACCAATCCATTCATTTCCAGTTGGTATGGAACAGATATCACTACCCTGATTTCCATTAGCTCATTTAATCTGGGTATTGTTTAGAAAGTAAAATTGGTTCCATTATTATTGAGTAGCACTTGCAGGCATCTGTGTCCATATATCATTTGGTACATGTATAAATTTTATGGTACTGATAACATCTGTCTGATTCAAGGCATTTATCTTGACCCATATGATCAGATGGTCTATTGTGACAACAATGTACTTTAATCCTCCAGTTTTAACACTTAATGAATTCCATTACATCAAATTGAAACCACTAACCTAGGCAAACCCAGGGCGCACTAGCCAAATCATGTAACTTTTTTGTGAAATTAAGAGCTGACACTCCATACAACAATAAAAGTAATCTGTCACGTCTTAATTCAAAAAATTTATAGGAAAATAAAGTCAAATGTGATATAACTTTTTACTTAGGTCACCATGTACTTCAACCTTGTGGATGGCTCAGATTATTTCAGAAAGTTCTGATGGTTTTAGAAATATATATCCTTTCTCATTATTAAGCTTGTAAAGCTAAATATTTTTGTTTCTGTGCTTTCATAGCCTTTTCATCACTTTTTGAATACCTTGAGGTCTATCCCCTAAATCTCCTTTAATCAATCTCTGGAAAAGTTTGTCCTTTTGTTTATATATGACATAAATGGAAGGCAATATTGATAATACATCAGCATTCTGTAGGGATGCTTCTGCCATACAAACAATCTCAATTCATAAATTTATAACATCAAATCTCATCAGAAAACTTTTCCTCTGGAACTTTGAGATTGTTCAGTCAGCATTTTGAAGAATGGTCAGTAGCGACCTTGAAGTGCGTTTCTTAAATATAAAATCTAAATTTTTTGCATGTGTATATAATTGTAGAGCACTAGTTCCATCATCGTATATTTTCTTTCAGCTAGCGTTAGTGTATAGCCCCATATTCAACTAAATTCTCATCCCTGGCAAAAAATAGACTTAACACGGCACTGATACATGTTAGTGATGCTTCCAACTGAGTTATAAAAGGCTGGTTTAATCTGGACATTTTAATAAGGTGCTGGTCATCATTTATCTTCATAGATTATATATGATTTTCAGCTTCTTTATTCTATATATAAATCCCTTTTTTGGTTCATTTAGAAGTAAAAAGTTCTCCCGCCAACACCCACCTCCACCAACATCTTCATGGGGTGATGGAACCCCTTGGTGAGGGTACTCTCATCCCAAATTCCCCCATGATTTTGATAAGGATGCAGAATATTAAATTGAGGAGCTCGCTTTTGGAGCAAGCCGCACTTGCATCAATGTAGCTAAAACTTCACTGTTTGACCCCAATTTTCCCCAAACCCACCGGCGCATCCAGTATTTTATTTGTGTGACAGCTCTCATCAATTTTTCTGGGCATCAAATTGCTCAATATGTTGAGGCGTAGGACACTACTGGCCTCATTAATAAAGGAAACCTGCAATTATAACTCTTTTTGCCATATGTTGCTGATCCCCAACCCCTATGTTTTCTGCCATGGTCCGCCAGCTAAAGCGGGCACTGTACAAAAGATTTCCAAAGCTTTCTCACCTTCTGATATGGCTTACTAGACTGATAACTTAGGGGCTGTATCAAGATTTTTTTATTTTCTAATAATCCCTTTATTTAACTCGTTTGAGAATAAAGATGTGTGGCGGCTCCACCTTTTGGGTTGGCACCACTAGTGCTAAAGAAATAAAAAACATATTAGCAATTATTGTAAAATCTTGGTGAATTAACAATAATAAGCAAGCATCCCTAAAAAGCTTAGGTATCCCAAATACTCTTTATGATAGATATCCATTCATTTGCAATATCTTCTGCTATTTCAGTTGTAGTTCAAGGAGTTTAAAGCAAACCCCAAATAACAAAGCTCCTTATTAAGAAAACCACTCCTCAGTATGGCTTCAGATTAGCTGCTGCCAGACATTTAATCACTTTTAAATGTTAGAGGTGATCATAAATGTCCAACTGAGAACATTGATGTCATCCAAGTATATTAGAACATGAAATTATAATTTACTTAAGATGGAATCCATCACACTATGAGAGGTGGCTGGCGCATTGTAGAGTCCTTGCAGCATTCTTGTTAGCTGGTATATCCCTATGCAGTTAGTATTGCACACTTCTCCTGATCTTCTTTTGGCAACTCTACTTGCTGATACCCTTAGATCAGATCCATAGATGAGAATCTTTTGCTTCACCTAAACAATCTAACGCATTATCTATCCTAATAAATGGATAAGAATCCTTCCTGGTGATTTTGTTTAATTGGCAATAGTATAACACCAATTGATTGAACCCATCCTTTTTCTTTACTAGCTAAAAAGACTAGCCTATGGACTTGAGTATGGCTTAATGAGCACATATTTGATCATTTTATTGAATTTATCAATATTTACTGTTTCATAAGCTTATGATCATCAGACTGGTCTCATTCATATCAGCTTATAATCTTCAGTATAAACCGTGTGTTTAACATTTTTCACACATTCTATGTTGTGATAATCTGAGAAGATATCATTAACACTTTTCAAACAATTAAATACTCCTTTATGCTGGTGTTTTAATAACTCATAGAGTTTTTCATAATCTACTAGTACTTAATATTTTTGTTAACAATTTATGGTAACCCATTTCCAATAACGTCCCAAAGCTGTGAAATATTCTAATTTCTGTTATTAAATTATGTGAACAACCATGAAAAATTTTAGTTCTTTGCCATTTGAATCAGATTTTTAATCAAAGTGGCCAGTAGAACTCAAATTTCTCCATGGCTTGGTATTAAGATTCCCAGAGTTACCCAAGGTCAAAATCTCAACTTCTTCCATGAAGCTTCAATTTCACATACAATTGTTCCAGATATTCAGATTTAACCCCATATTAACTAATTGGTGCATTCTCAGTGGTATAAGGTTTGAAATTTATGTCCTCAATGGTATTCTTTAGTTGTAATTGATATTAGGTGGCATCTTTCAATTTCCTTTTAGATATCTTGTACTGTAATGAGATACTGCCATCCTTGGAAATTAAATTTACAATGTTGTCTTTCCTTGTTTCTGGAGATTCCCCTATCTTGTGATAAACCAAAGGCAACGTTTTTAGAATAGCCTTAGTGCTTTTTAAATCGCATCTGAAACCATACTTTTTTAGCAATTCAGTCCCTGATGAGAATATCATAATTTTACTTGTAAAGTATATGAAAAGTGTGATCTATCGGCATTTAAAACAAAGAGTTACTGCACTATATGCACCACAAGAAGCTTAGTGCTAGGAGCAGCTGTCCCATATTCTTCATGGTGCTCAAATCTAGTGAGATATTCATGTTTCACCAAATTAAATTTGAGATATTTTTAATAGGCACTTAACTATCAATTATGGCTCTTACTATAATTTGGTAAACTAATATGAAATTAGTACTAAGAGTATTGTAGTAAGCTTTTTACTGAGTGAATTGTGGAATCTGTTGCTGAGTCTAAAGTGTATTAATTATACAGAAAGATCTGGAAATGACTTAGTAATAGCTTTAATTAAATGATATGTTGGCATCATCAAGTTTAGTATTAAGCAATTTTACCTTCAACTTCAGTGTTTCTAGTTTTTTTATTACTGACGAGCATAAGGTTGAGCGACCTCTTTAACTATCTCTGGTTTAAAAATCTTTACTTTTAATCTAGTGATAGCATTGAAAATTTAAATTTCTTGTCTATTATAGTGGATCAGGTGTAATGTCATCTATAAACAGGTCAGAGATGTCTACTTCCTCTTGAGAATTATCTAGTTGAACTGGTCTATATGTGGGTCTAAATTGTTCCTATATAACTTCAAGGCCTTTTTCTAATTTTTTGCCAGCTTCCTTCTCCTAGGATGGATTATATCTACCAGTTCCTTGGGCTTACTACCCCAATAATGGGAGGCGTAAAGGCCCATAGCTCCATAACTGTTGCAGGTTTGGCATGGCTTTGTCATGGCTATATGGCATATATAAGGTCATAGACTGTAAGGTAAGGATGGACTTCAGGAGGCCAAAAAGGTTAAGTTGCAAAGCCTTCATGACTTGAAACATACCTTGGACCAATGCTGGGTGCAGGCGAAATATGCCCAGGTTAAACATGGGGATTGTGTGTGATTCTTGGCCCTGCGTTACAGCCAGGACGTTAAAATGCACAAGCTAAGATCTCAACTTTGATGGGTTTTTATGATTACTTGGGTAACAGGGAGATGAAACCGTTATGTTTGTAACATTGTTAATTAAGTATGAGTCAATTTAAAATCAATAACTCAAGTTAAAACAATATTAAGCTACAGGACCATTACTGATAGTAGTGTGCACCTGTTGGTCGCTTAGGCTTAGTACCACTTCTGCCAATTGACACCTATTCCACCAGTGCTTAATTATGTTTCCACAAAACCAACTTTCCAAGTTGGTCAACTTCCTTGAACAAAAATCCTTTTGGGTTTATGTTTTCAATGTGAATATATTTAATCCAGTTTGCTGACCTCCAAGAGGTCCAAATTAACCAAATGTGTGCCGTCCTTGTGTGGAATCTTCTGTGCACTGTCCTTGTGGTCTGTACTTTGTTTACCCTTAACTCAGAAGAGTTTCTTAGCAGTGAGCTGGTCCCTTGCCCACCACCTCAACTGGAACTGGAGCGTTACAGATAAACTCCTGACATTAGTCAACCAACCTCATTTTTGGTCTTTCCAAGACATATTCCAAGTGGAAGGACTTCATAGTGATATTTGGCCATTTTAACTGTGCGCCCTGGTTGGGACGTTCTTGTCCACGGTGGGATCATTCTCATTGGCAGTGCGCCAGCTTAGCGTTTCTCTTTTTTCTGCTCTTGATGAAACTTCCACTCTTTTGATGGGTACATGGTGGGTATGGACTGTTTGAGGCACAGTTTCTCAGGATTCCAAATTTCATGCACTTCTTCTCGCTATAATAAAACCAGCTCTGATTCCCCTCCTCCAGAAGTTGAGTAGCTGTGTCAAATTCTATCCCAGGCGCAAGCCTGGGTGTTTTATGTGTATAAAACTGTGTTGTGGGTGTTAGAGTTTATTGAGGGTTTAAAGCGACTCTTGGGGGCAGGGCACCCTTGTCCCTTCGCTTGTCAACCTTCCCATGTGCCATTCATGCATCGTGGGGTTAGGCGTTTTAGGTGCCCTTATTTTTGTGATTTTCCCTGTGTCTTGGCTTATCTGTTTCCATCATTTTCAGAATGTCATTTTTCTGTGCCACTTTGGTTGCCCCTGAAATAGACACCTAAGTGTGTCAAGCTTCCCCTGATGGTTTTGATCAACTAAATAAAGCTTTTTGGGACAATTTCCCCGCCCCAACCCAGAAGGAGCCAGGTAATTTGTCTGTCATTGTTTCACCTGAGGCGGTCCCTATAAATAATTGCCCCAAAACTCGCTCATGACTCTGAAAAAGGAGGAATATTATCCTACCATTCCTTCATTTTTGGCAGAACTTGAAGGCAATCAGAGGTCCAGCCCAAAACTAAATTAAATGTCTCAGTTGATTTCGCCTCTATGATGTCACCTGAAGTGGCCCCTATACATACAGCAGCCATAACTGCTGATTTTTCATCCAGGGAAGAGCTCCACACCAATCTCCTTCCCATTTCAGCGGAATTGGAGGGTTCAGAGAAATCTAGCCTCAATTTTCAAAAACAATTCCATTAAGTTTTATTTTTCTTTGCACCTAGTCCCCACAGTGCAGACCAGATAATTGACAGAGGGCATGATGGTGACAATCCTGGATAATAAAGTGCAAACAGTCCGTGGATCAGGTATGGGCTCTCTGACGCCTGAAAACGCATTTTATAAACACAAAACTATATATAAAAAACGACTCATTTACTAGCACTGGCGAATTTGACAGTGAAACTATTCTTATGTACCTAATTACCCCGGAACAGACCACGTTTGACCCACTATCATGATCCACAGAGCATTAATGAAAAAATAAATTTTTAAGATATTAAAGTGTTTATGCAATTACTGAAGATATAGTGGGTTTATGTGACCTCAGTAGTGAGAGTGTGTCATGGAAACGGCAGAAGAAGTTTAGACTGGCCTGCCAGTCAGGATGCATAAGTACCCTAAAAGCAAGCCAGAATTCCAGAGGCATTGCTGACTGAACAACTTAATATGGAGCTGGGCATTGGTAAACAATGAGTTGTTGGTGCACAAAATGATAAGTATGATCCTGATGACGAACCACACTGAACCCACTCCTGACCCAGGAGGTCTTGCTGCAGGGGTGGGATCACTGAGATAGTCTCATTGAGGTCCTCAGTGTATGGGGCCATTTCAACTGGGGTGGCAAGGAGACGGATTCTCTCTTGCAATTGGTGGACATATGGCCATAAGATCCCCATGTATTGCTGCCGGAAGTCAGTGATAATGGGGTTGTAGAGCCAAAAATATCGGACTTGCTGAACCCAATTGATGATGGAGGGGCCATAGTGACTAAGAGTACTGGTAGGGCCCATCCAGTATACAGACTGATGGACCACCTGGGAAACGCCATCAGTGATGAGGTCAGAAGAGATAATAAAAATTGTTTGGTTTTTTGGCAAAATTTTATTTAAAGGGAAAGTAAGAAAATCAACCAATAATTTTCACAGAGCTATGCAACTAGTTAAATAGTGGTTGATTGGGGTAGTGACAAGCTGGGATCAGGTCCCACAATTTTAACCTAACTGGCAAATTTTTTTGGGAATGGGCGGGTTTGTTCCTTGAGAACTGACATCAAAAAATTTGGCAGTGGGCTGAGTTGCTGTTGGTTCAACCTCAAACGTCCAAACCAGGGATCAGCTACATTTCCAATGGTTGGCATAACAGCATTTGGCCCAACAAGTGATGGGAATCCCCCAAGGCCACCCCTCATAGGGGCGGGTCCATTTGTTTGGGAATGGGTTTGGGACACCCAACCTGCCCACGCTCAGTTACTGGACTGTTCATTCAGTCAATGGCATCACATCAGCCACAACGCCTGAATTACCTACTGGGAGCTTTGAACCCTCATTGGTGGCACCCGAGCTATAGCCTGATTGTCAAGGATGATACTCAACTACTTTGGTAGGGGGGTGCTTTGTTCAATGGCATAATGATCGAATTGAACTGTCAGGCGTTCTGACTGATACCTCAGTCTTCATGCCTTTCTGGCCATTTGAGATTTGGGCATCAGCCAGATTGCCACTCTATTAGATCCAGCCAATTTCAATTTGACAATTTTGGCACAAATTTTGCTAATTCTCCATAACAGTTCTGCTGAGGTGAGTGTGGGTACTGGGGGTGGGATCTGAAGCGGAAGAGCTGTTACCCATTGCTCATCTACTATGTGAGCAAGGTCTCCCTGAGTAACGAGGGGTACCACCATCCTCTTTGGTGTCTTTTTACTCAGGAATGGGAAGATGGCCCAATCAACAGCCAGGGGACATTCCCCAGGAATTACATTACCCTTTCCTTTTTCCAAAGGAAGGGCACCCCCACCAGGAAACTGCACCAGAGCCACTTCTTGTGTGCCTTGGGTAACTTGATAGCCATAAAAGTCACAACTTTCTGGGGGGGGGCGGGGAGCCTCGGGGTGGTATATATGGAATGCTTTGACCAGGTCCATGCAATTCGTGCAATTGCGCGCCTTGACCCAACTATTTTTGTAGGCTGGATACCCTTTCCAGGCCACTAGATATTGGACAGAACGTCACAACTTCCAGGATGCCAGAATAGCCTCTAACTCAGCTTCTTCCTCATTATCAATGATAATCAGTTCCAGTTCCATGGGAATTGCACCCTTGAAGGGCAACAGCTTGGAAACATGGAAAACAGGGTGCTGCTTCCAATGCGCAGGAAGCTTCAGTTGGAACACCTCATTACCCAATACCTCCTCCACTAAATGGGGGCCTGAGCATTTACTGGAGAATTTATGGGAAG